>SKCR01030853.1:0-100939 GCA_019454045.1 Zanthoxylum bungeanum
ACTACTTCTGTCTAGCCGGATATATGTCTCTTATCATACATCCGACCAGATATATCTCGAGTTGTAATTGACTAATCAGATTAGCAATCACTGGAGAAACGGGGGGATTCCATTTCCCCCTTCCATCATTATCTATTTTCATCTTCCACTATAAAAAAAACTTCACCTATTCACATTTGGAAACTTGGCAACCACCTATCAAAACCCTAATACTGATTCCACAACTTCGCTTAGAAAATAAGTGGCATTCTTAGAGTTTCCTTCTTTTTAACAAACAACCAATCAATAATTCAAGCATCCAGAGACGTCTTTCAGAGCCACATCATACACAAAGGTACGACCAGAGCACACCCTTCTATTTATTACAATATGTTTAGCTTATGCCTACTATACAATATATCTGATAGGTTCTAGGTCACATCCGTCCGAACATGCACATATCTGGCATGTTGATAACACATCTGGTCAGGCTCCTCCAAAACCATACCGAAAGGATATGCACTCACATTATGTTATATACATTCACCTAATTTCACGACTGTTTTGTTATTATCTTATTTGTGTTACTCGTTGTTATTCATTTATGCATGTTTAGTTTGTTTCGCTCTACTATTTTCATATGTGATATAAATGTGCTTATTTTACTGTACAAGATAATATACATGCCATGTTCTGCTTAATGTGTGATATGTGATGATGTCCGACCAGATTTATTCTATGTTCGACCAAACGTGTATTATATCTGGCTGTGGAAACCCGTACATAAATTTCATAGCCGATTCGAATGGACGATAATATGATTCGCACTCGGGATATAACTCCATGTACCACTGAGAGATGGTCATTTTGTTATGAATATGTCCAAATGCATGTTTATTATATATGTTTCGGCAGATGTATGTTTCTGTGTTTCTGGACTACGATGTATGTCCGGCCTGACTTCATTCAAGTCCGGCCAGAGGTCGATAACTTTATAAGTAAGGGATCATTCGAAATCCAAACGAGTTTAAAATCAGACATTGTGATCGGTGTAGTGCGGCCTTAAATCATTCCCAATGTCTCATACCGGGTGACGACTATCTTATTCTCCGGTTAGTCCATCGCAGGACATTCATGTTCTCTATAGGCTGCGAACCCAATAATATAATGATCCCGACGTCTTAGGCATAATAGTAAACTCCGCTTTACTCCTACACTCATCATATATTTGTTAAGAGATAATATTAATGAGATAAATATCAAATGAAAGACTGACTGGAGATTCAAGAAGGAAATATTATATGGTGGTGTGAAGGCTGTTTAGTCGAGGGATAGTTTTTATAATTTAGACCATGTCAATTCTCTCTCTTTCTTTCTTTCTTTCTTTTTTTGAATAAAATTTTGTGATTGATAACACGAGAACAAATTATACAGGATCACTCATCAGTACTTAAAATGTGTTTCAAATTTTTTATCCTCTCTATTTTGATTTTTCTCAAAACAGACTTATACGAGTCATGTATTTATTAGGCGGTTGCATAAATAGTGTGGTTCGTCCCCTTATGTAAAGCCTCTCTCTTATAATACATATATGAAGTGTAAAAGGTTTTTTTTTTTTTTTTTTTTTAATAATAGCAATAATGAGTATGGATCCAGCTAAATTTATTCTGAATTATTTAATATGATTCCACCCAAATTTCATTATTATTCATCCAATATATGCTAAACACAAATTGAGGAGACCACGGAATCCAAATTCATCAAATTGGGGTGGAAAATGAAAGTTATGCACGTGTAGTATGAACAATGGACACGCCTCTTCTTCCTATATAAAGTGAAAGCAAGCATATACTACTAACACATCCAAACTTATCATCAAAACAAATAAATATTTTCCAATTATAGCCTGTAATGAGCTGGTGGTGGTACGGAGCTATTGGCGCTGCGAAGGTAATACCAACTCTCTCAATTTAAAATATTTATTTACACAACACATATTCATATTTAAAATGTTTTATTTAATTTCACTTGTAACAGAATAAATTCTTGGAAGATGAGCAACATAGAGACTACCAGAACGTGGGACTTATAATAGGCGTCACGGGAATCGTAGGCAACAGCCTTGCTGAGATACTGCCACTGTCAGATACTCCCGGTGGCCCATGGAAGCTCTACGGAGTGGCCCGACGCCCCAGGCCAGAATGGAACACCGACTGCCCCGTTGAATACATCCAGTGCGATGTTTCCGACCCTGACCAGGCACAAGCCAAGCTCTCAACCCTCACTGACGTCACCCATATCTTCTACGTGACGTGGTCGAGCCGTCCCACTGAAGCCGAGAATTGTGAGGTTAATGGTGCCATGCTTCGTAACGTACTCCGTTCCGTAATCCCAAACGCGCCTAATCTCCGCCACATCTGTCTCCAAACGGGAGCCAAACATTACATTGGACCGTTCGAATCAGCTGGAAAGATACCGTATCATGATGCACCGTTTACTGAAGATTTGCCAAGATTAAACATACCGAATTTTTACTATACTCAAGAAGATGTATTGTTTGAAGAAGTTGAAAAAAGAGAGGGCTTGAGTTGGTCCGTGCATAGACCTCCTGCAATATTTGGATATTCACCCAATAGTTTGATCAATATTATGTGTACTCTATGCGTTTACGCAGCTATATGTAAACATGAAGGCCTGCCGTTATTATTCCCTGGGAATAAAGAAACTTGGGATGGATTCTCAGTTGCGGCGGATGCAGATTTGATAGCGGAGCAGCAAATTTGGGCGGCAGTGGATCCGAATGCAAGAAACGAAGCTTTTAATTGCAGCAATGGAGATGTTTTTAAGTGGAAGCATTTATGGAAAGTGTTGGCTGAGCAGTTTGAGATTGAGAATTATGGGTTTCAAGAAGAGGGTGATCAGAGAGTACTGAGGTTTGAGGAAATTATGAAAGGTAAAGAAAGTGTGTGGGAGGAGATTGTGAGAGAGAAGAAGCTGCAGCCTACAAAGTTAAATGAGGTTGGTGTTTGGTGGGTTGGAGATGTGACTTGCACTATCAGTGGAGGTTCGGTAGATAATCTGAACAAGAGTAAAGAGCATGGGTTCTTGGGTTTCAGGAATTCTAACAAATCTTTCCTTCATTGGATTGACAAGTTGAAAACCCACAGGATTGTGCCTTAATTATGTAGTGGTGTGATTATGTTAATCTTAAAAATGTCCTTAATTAATAAACCCAACTCAGTTGGAAGTTTGTAAGCATCATATATGATGATATAATTAGGGTTTGGTTTTTATGTATTCCTAGCTTCTTTTAATTTGTGTAATTGTCTTTTTAAGGAATAAAGTGATCAACACGTATCCTTGATTGGTTGTTAATATCTTTCTCTTTTTTATTAATTAAATTTTTAACTAGGGGGCAAAAAACTGAGGATGGTCCCGTCTTAATAAGCTAAATAATAAAGATCGGGTAAATTGTTTAAAAAACTCATGCCCAGTTCATATTCATTTTGAAGTTTTCTAAATTTTGTGTATTATCTTCAGTTTTGGCTGAGAATTAAAGCTGGACTAATAATATAAGATTTGGCAATCCTCTCATATGGATAATTGGATATAGATAGGGAAGAAGGTGACCCTAAATTAAAAAATAAAAAATAAAACTATATTTTATATTCCTTAATTATAAATTATATAATGGACGAATAGTTTGGGTTTATTTCGATTTTTTTTTTATAAAAAAGTCAAATAGAAAATGAGTCTCATTCTGATTTCTGAATCAATTTACTAAATTAAAAAATTGGTTCGGGTCTTTTTTAATGAAAAATTTAAGAAATATCCACAACTCTTTCTTAAAATAACAGCTTTTCATGTGGTGATAAGCTTCCAAGTCAAAATTGGCCCTTCTATTTATGGACAATTTCACCGACACACCAGACAAATCAAATCACAAAACATTCTGTCCCACCCACATTAAATATTACGACTTTTAATAAAAGTAATCATACACTCACATATTTTTACTTAAAGTTTTATTAATTTTTTCACTGTAACTACAGTGATTTAACAGTGAGATAATTTTTAAAACTTTTGTTGACGGTTGATTTTGGTCTTAGGGTAATATTGGAATATCACTCCCGAGGAAATCCTCCTCCAACTGTGAATTTGTTTGGTTATGGGGGACCAAAGGCAAATTTAGCGGAAAACAAGAAAATACGCCAATCAGACAAGGTGTTTTTCCGTGGTTCGGCGGATTTTGGGATCCGACCTACGTCCACGGGCAAGAACAGGATGGTGCTTTTTATTACTCAAATACACTCCTCGCGTCTCTTCCTTGCTTTTACAATTTAGAGCTCTATGATTCTAATCTCTCACTCTTTGATGATTTTCAGATGCTTTCAACTTGTTCCTCTACACTCACTCTACCCTCCTATTTATAATGGTGAAGAAATCAGATTCCTATTTGTACAAGAATTCCCAATTGGAGATGGTCTCCTTTTCCTATCAGGATTCCTAGTCAAAACTATTCCTTTTCCCATAAGAACTCCTAATCAAAACTACATTTACTTCATTTATCCTATTAGGATATCAACTTATTATTTTACCCCATTAAAGTAGGACAACTTATCCCTTTTCCGCAAGAATAGGATGCTTTATCTTCCTGAGCACGCCTCGTCATGTGCTCGGTCTTCATGAGGTCGGTCATGATAGCCATTTGAACTGAGAATGTTGTTGTCGATCTGATAATGCCCGGTCATCCGATCTCAAGTGGTCGGTCTCTACATGTTGTGGTCGGGTCGGCTTTAACGATCTCGCCCAAGAAGGGAATTACCCCTTTTTACCCCTTGTAGACGCTGGTTTTCGCCCGAGGTCCACAATCGAGATTTTGTATAGGGGCACTGGCGATCCTGCAAAACAAAGATGTAGAATGAGCGGGAGCACATAAACTCTGTAGGGTCCCGTGAATGTGGTGAGAATATGAGGTTTAGAGAGCTATGGAGAGGGAGTAGTACTGGGCTATCATCTCAGAGCCCCCCCCCCTTGTAGGAGAGCTAGAAGTTCCTTTTATATGTTATTTGAGGTGAGACTCATGAATACCTTTAACTGACATACGTTTGGTGTGTTGGTAACGGTCGCATCACTTAAGAAGCAGTTATGGACAGTCATGGAGAAGCGGTTATGGAGATTGAAAACGGTCGAGTTATAAATGGTGTTTATGTGTCTGAATGTTACATGGGCTACTGTACGGTGGGTCTTCGGGTCTGAGTTGGTGTGGGCTTGCGAATCTTTGGGCTGACACACACCAAATCCGGGCTTCATAAGAGAGTGAATCTGTGATGGCAGCTTGGGACTGAAGTAAAGGTCGAAATTACCCTTGGGTCAAATTTGGCCCAAACAGTTTGTCCCCTACTCTCTAAGTCAAGGAGTCATTGGCTTGGAGAGTACTTGAAGCATGAGTCGCTTGGGACGATGCCCTAATATGTTGGTGTACTCGAGCGTTGATGCTGCATACTAATTGAATCAAACGAATGTCAAGTTATCAACTTGAGTCTACAAGATCCATTTGGGGAAGTACCCAGTTGTCCGAGCCAGATGATGGTCGAGATAATGAAATCGACTCTACTAGAGCCATTGGGGAAGTGCCCAATTGATTGAACCAGATGAAGGTCAATACATCAGTCATACGACATGTGTCTTCCATGTCTACAAGTGGACTCGAAATGAATCTATGGGGGATGTCCCCAGTTGACTGGACTTGATGAGTCAAGGATGATATAAGTCATATGACATGTGTAATCCATGTCTACAACTTTGACCCGATATGAGTCCATGGGGGATGTCCCCGGTCGACTGGACTTGATGAGTCCAGGAGGATATGAGTCATACGACATGTGTAATCCATGTCCAAAACTTTGACTCGACATGAGTCAATGGGGGATGTCCCCGGTCGACTGGACTTGATGAGTCCAGGAGGATATGAGTCATTCGACATGTGTAATCCATGTCTACAAGTTGACTCGAATTGAGTCTATGGGGGATGTCCCCGGTCGACTGGACTTGATGAGTCCAGGAGGATATGAGTCATACGACATGTGTAATCCATGTCTACAAGTTGACTCGAAATGAGTATGGGGGATGTCCCCGGTCGACTGGACTTGATGAGTCCAGGAGGATATGAGTCATACGACATGTGTAATCCATGTCTACAAGTTGACTCGAAATGAGTCTATGGGGGATGTCCC
This sequence comes from Zanthoxylum bungeanum, assembly GCA_019454045.1. Taxonomy (NCBI): domain Eukaryota; kingdom Viridiplantae; phylum Streptophyta; class Magnoliopsida; order Sapindales; family Rutaceae; genus Zanthoxylum; species Zanthoxylum bungeanum. The sequence continues at coordinate 6,216 of SKCR01030853.1, forward strand.
CGGTCGACTGGACTTGATGAGTCCAGGAGGATATGAGTCATACGACATGTGTAACCCATGTCCAAAACTTTGACTCGACATGAGTCAATGGGGGATGTCCCCGGTCGACTGGACTTGATGAGTCCAGGAAGACATTTACTCGTTTGATATTGAAGAGGGACCAAACCGAGGCTACATATCGTGTGGACCAGAGGAAGGTCCATGTATTAAATTGTATGATAATGCATGCGAACCACGTATATGGTATACAAATGGGGAAATTATTAATACCTGACAAATAGAGTGCATGTCGGTTGAGACAAATGATCCTATTAATAGTTTGATGAAGTTTTTTTTTTTTTTTTTTTTTTTTTTTTTTTTTAGAATGTTGCTGCTGCAAATGCTGCTACCATTCATCAAGAGGTACGAACGATGGATGCTTTATAAATGAAGAAAGTCAGTGCGGTGTACGAGGAGTAGTTCCAAATGAGGTCACCCAGAAGTGTATCGTTGTCTCTGATTCTACTAAGGATGTTCAAGGTACTGAAGTACAAGTTATCTCTGAAATTCATGAGGAAGTGACCATGGAAGAGAATTTTGGAATGGCAGCCTCAAATAAATAAGATGGTCGGATCAACCGAACACCAATATCCAGAACAAGCCCAGAGCTAAGGGTAAAGAAGCAAACCCCAAACTCTAATAGAACCACAACCCCAATAAATAGTAACCTGAGATACCCAAGAATTCTTGGATCTCCCTGCTCGTGAACCCGATGGCGCCATACGTTCTTCTTGCCCAATCTACATGAGCCAATCAAACAAAAAGCAGGATTGGGAAGGGATTTGCTCCTCCTTCTTTTGCTTTGTGATTGGATGAACCGGCTTTTGAATGAGAAGATTGCTGGATGTGAAACCTCCCGCGTATTCTAAAACTTTCCAAGGCCCACCTCACGGCATCCAAGTTGAGAGAGATAAATTGAACAAGTATGGACGTCCGAAGTAATTCCAGAAGCTGACCAACCACAAAGTCTTTCAGCAGGTCTTAGCAAGCCCAACCAAGCACGAGCAGAAACCCAAACAAGCCTTATAGGGCCACAACAAACAAAATAGTGGAAGATATAAGATGAATGTACGATAGACCTCCTGAATCTACCTCCACGAGTGACTCCAGATTTAGGTCATTCTAGTGGGTCTGATTCTGTACAGTTCCCTCATCAGATGTTTAATCATAAGAAGAATTGGGTAGATACTATTCCAGAACAGATAGATGACATTTGTCCAAAGGAAATGTTGGCAGCATCGACAGTAGGTGAAAACTTTCCCTCGTCGGATGCAATGAACACATCTTCCCAAGAGTTTTTACTTTTACAGAAACCAGTCCTTGCTTCTGATGGTCATGCTCTTCTAACATCTACAAGAACTTGTGAAAGTATTGCATCTGTTTCTGAACATTTGAACGATGTGAAAATTCAACCAGATGTTGCCCTTGGTGGGCTTCAGGTTGAAAGCAGTAAAAGCTATGATGGAGCTTCAATATTGACAGAAGTAAAGAGTGTTGAAGTGGCAAAAAAGCTTCTGAGAAGAAGTCGAGAAAGTATAAGTCTAGTAAGTCACACTCTTCTGACCAGTCCAATGGATTAACTTCCTCTTTACAGCAATCTGGAAAAGTTGATTGGGAAGTTCAAGAGATTTACTCCGGAGGATGCGGTGGAGTTTCGGATGGCTTGATTCTCTCCTTTTAAGTCGTCTAATATATGATCAAATGCGTAGTCATAGGATCTGGTGTCTGCTCACTGGTAGGAGCCATGGTTTTTAGAACCGTAGATTGAGGGGGTCTTTTATCTGCTACGAATCGCCAAGGCCCCACGGTGGGCGCCAATTGTAGACGCTGGTTTTCGCCCGAGGTCCACAATCGAGATTTTGTATAGGGGCACTGGCGATCCTGCAAAACAAAGATGTAGAATGAGCGGGAGCACATAAACTCTGTAGGGTCCCGTGAATGTGGTGAGAATATGAGGTTTAGAGAGCTATGGAGAGGGAGTAGTACTGGGCTATCATCTCAGAGCCCCCCCCTTGTAGGAGAGCTAGAAGTTCCTTTTATATGTTATTTGAGGTGAGACTCATGAATACCTTTAACTGACATACGTTTGGTGTGTTGGTAACGGTCGCATCACTTAAGAAGCAGTTATGGACAGTCATGGAGAAGCGGTTATGGAGATTGAAAACGGTCGAGTTATAAATGGTGTTTATGTGTCTGAATGTTACATGGGCTACTGTACGGTGGGTCTTCGGGTCTGAGTTGGTGTGGGCTTGCGAATCTTTGGGCTGACACACACCAAATCCGGGCTTCATAAGAGAGTGAATCTGTGATGGCAGCTTGGGACTGAAGTAAAGGTCGAAATTACCCTTGGGTCAAATTTGGCCCAAACACCCCTGCCGTACTCCTTAAATAACATAGTGCCCGGAAAACACCATCAACATCTGTCCCCTAGTTCTCGGTTCCAACTAGTATACAAGTTGGTGCCGGGAACTATAAAAAGATGGTGTGCTCATCGCCTTGCTGGTGGTCGCTCCAGAATTTACAGAGAAAATGCTTTCGCATCAACTAAGTCTTCTGTTTCTATCTTCATATCCTGCTGACCTTATTCAGAATGATTCTCCACCTCAAAGCAAATTGCTTACGGTGACGTCCTCGGTGGCATGTGATCCTGTCTTGAGCTGTGAGAGATGCTCGGACCTGGGGGAATTTTTCGTCCCCAGTCCGAAGGACTGACTCGGTGGGACGCAACCCGACCTTGAGCTGAGAAAGGCACTTTGACCTGGGGGAATGTTACGTCCCCAGTCCGAAGGGCTGACTCGGTGGGACGTACCCCGACCCCGAGCTGAGAAAGGCACTTTGACCTGGGGGAATGTTACGTCCCTAGTCCGAAGGGCTGACTCGGTGGGACGTACCCCGACCCCGAGCTGAGAAAGGTACTTGGACCTGGGGGAATGTTATGTCCCCAGTCCGAAGGGCTGACTCGGTGGGGCGTACCCCGACCCCGAGCTGAGAAAGGCACTTGGGCCTGGGGGAATGTTACGTCCCCAGTCCGAAGGGCTGACTCGGTGGGACGTACCCCGACCCCGAGCTGAGAAAGGCACTTGGACCTGGGGGAATGTTACGTCCCCAGTCCGAAGGGCTGACTCGGTGGGACGTACCCCGACCCCGAGCTGAGAAAGGCACTTGGACCTGAGGGAATGTTACGTCCCCAGTCTGAAGGGCTGACTCGGTGGGACGTAACCCGACCCCGAGCTGAAAGAGGTACTTGGCTCTGGGGGAATGTCACGTCCCCAGTCCAAAGGCAGACTCGGTGGGACATCGCCCGACCCCGAGCTGTAAAAATCACTTGGTCCTGGGGGAATGTTACGTCCCCAGTCCAGAGACAGACTCGGCGGGACATCGCCCGACCCCGATCTGTGAGAATCACTTGGTCCTGGGGGAATGTTACGTCCCCAGTCCAGAGACAGACTCGGTGGGACATCGCCCGACCACGATCTGTGAGAATCGCTTGGTCTTGGGGGAATGTTACGTCCCCAGTCCAAAGACAGACTCGGTGGGACATTGCCCGACCCCGAGCTGTCGGAATCACTTGGCCCTGGGGGAATGTTACGTCCCCAGTCCAAAGACAGACTCGGTGGGACATCGCCCGACCCCGAGGTGTTAGAATCACTTGGCCCTGGGGGAATGTTACGTCCCCAGTCCAAAGACAGACTCGGTGGGACATCGCCCGACCCCGAGCTGTTAGAATCACTTGGCCCTGGGGGAATGTTACGTCCCCAGTCCAAAGACAGACTCGGTGGGACATTGCCCGACCCCGAGCTGTTAGAATCACTTGGCCCTGGGGGAATGTTACGTCCCCAGTCCAAAGACAGACTCGGTGGGACATCGCCCGACCCCGAGCTGTTAGAATCACTTGGCCCTGGGGGAATGTTACGTCCCCAGTCCAAAGACAGACTCGGTGGGACATCGCCCGACCCCGAGCTGTTTGAATCTCTTGGCCCTGGGGGAATGTTACGTCCCCAGTCCAAAGACAGACTCGGTGGGACATCGCCCGACCCCGAGCTGTTTGAATCTCTTGGCCCTGGGGGAATGTTACGTCCCCAGTCCAAAGACAGACTCGGTGGGACATCGCCCGACCCCGAGCTGTTAGAATCACTTGGCCCTGGGGGAATGTTACGTCCCCAGTCCAAAGACAGACTCGGTGGGACATCGCCCGACCCCGAGGTGTTAGAATCACTTGGCCCTGGGGGAATGTTACGTCCCCAGTCCAAGACAGACTCGGTGGGACATCGCCCGACCCCGAGCTGTTTGAATCTCTTGGCCCTGGGGGAATGTTACGTCCCCAGTCCAAAGACAGACTCGGTGGGACATCGCCCGACCCCGAGCTGTTTTGAATCACTTGGCCCTGGGGGAATGTTACGTCCCCAGTCCAGAGACAGACTCGGTGGGACATCGCCCGACCCCGAGCTGTTTGAATCACTTGGCCCTGGGGGAATGTTACGTCCCCAGACCAATGAGCATGACTCGGTGGGACGTAACCCGACCCCGAGCTGTAATAAACATCGATCTCGACGGTACAAGAGCAGACCCGAGCCGGAAAGAGACATCGGTCTCAGCGGTACAAGAGCAGACCCGAGCCGGAAAGAGACATCGGTCTCGGCGGTACAAGAGCAGACCCGAGCCGTAAAATATATACCAACAAAACGGACTCGGCGGTACAAGAGCAGACCCGAGCCGTAAAACAAATATCGAAATCATTGTGTAAGCCATAACAAACAAGCATAATCAAATATCAACCTAAGTCATAAGAGGTTTTACTTACCTTTTTGGGATCTGTTGTCTTTCTTGCAACTCTACAAGGGTCACTACAAGTAAGGCTCTTCTTAATACATCCTCTCTTCATCTCAGCTTTCTACGCATTCGACCGGATGACTTCCGCTATCAACTTGGTCGACCTAAAAATCGAATGGTCCATGTACACACTGAGATATCCTTCTTTCACCAAGTCTTCCACCTGCTCCCGCAGGTCTCTGCACCCATTCGTGGCATGTCCCCTTACGTTGTGGTCCTTTCTCTGATGGTGTTCCCTCTCCGGGATACTTTTTCCTCGCTTTCTAGGAGGACGTACTTCCTGGCTACCTCTAGTGCGGTAGCGTAGTCTGGTGTCTCATGGATCCTCAGGTGGGTCCATAGTTTCCCGACCCTTAGGGCCCCTTTCAGACTTTCCAGGGCTTCCTGGGATTCGTAGCCTCCGACCTCGAGTACAGTGTCATGATACCTTTCAATGAAGCTTTTCAGTGTTTCGTCGTCTCCTTGTTTTATGAGCCTTAGTTCCCCTATTGTTTTTTTAGGGGTGCAGGCTCCTTTGAAATGCCGGATAAACGACTTCTTAAGTTGGGAGAAGCTCTGAATGCTCCTCGGGGCCAGACTTCTATACCATAGGATGGCAGGTCCCCATAAAGTTAAGGGAAATACTTTGCATATGGCGTCGCCCATTACCCCCTGTACTTTCATTAGGAGGACAAAGTTTTCAATGTGGGATTTTGGGTCGGAGTGGCCTTTGTATGGTGCCATGGTCGGCATGTTAAATCGTTTTGGAAACTGCGCTGTTCTTATTTCCTCCGTAAGGGGAGACCCCTCTTCCTCGCCTCGGGTGTCTCCCGCCCCGACTTTGAGGCTTTCTCCCCACTTTGTCATCTCTTTTCTCAACCAAGATTTTATTTCTCGGGTTGTGCCCCTGTGCCGCCTCCTGTGTTCTTCTGTTCGCCTGTTGCCCCGGGCGTGGCGTTCTTCAAACTCAGAGGTCTCCTGTTTGTCTTCGTTATACTTTCTATCCTCTTTCTTGGAGTTGTAAAAACTGTCGGAGGAGGGGTCGGGTGACTGTTCCTCCTCTTCTTCGTTCCATGTGTCATCTGATCTCCCTACCACCGCAGATCTTATCCCATAGGGGCCTCTCTTCCTGGGTCCCTCGTCTTCGCTTATGTCTACTACTCTTTTTCCTCTCTCCTTCTCTTTCCTCTTTTGTCTGGCCTCGGTTTCAGTTTCCTCGTTGTTTGCTCCTTCCATTCTTTCCAGTCGATCCATCATAGACCTCATGCCATCTTCCATTCTTTTCATCCAGTCTATTGCCGGGCCTCCTGGTTGGTGATTTCCGTCCTCCGCCATTTGTCTTCTCACGTGAACTGCTTTTTGTGAAGTTCCCCACAGACGGCGCCAACTGTTGACGGTTGATTTTGGTCTTAGGGTAATATTGGAATATCACTCCCGAGGAAATCCTCCTCCAACTGTGAATTTGTTTGGTTATGGGGGACCAAAGGCAAATTTAGCGAAAAACAAGAAAATACGCCAATCAGACAAGGTGTTTTAACGTGGTTCGGCGGATTTTGGGATCCGACCTACGTCCACGGGCAAGAACAGGATGGTGCTTTTTATTACTCAAATACACTCCTCGCGTCTCTTCCTTGCTTTTACAATTTAGAGCTCTATGATTCTAATCTCTCACTCTTGTGATGATTTTCAGATGCTTTCAACTTGTTCCTCTACACTCACTCTACCCTCCTATTTATAATGGTGAAGAAATCAGATTCCTATTTGTACAAGAATTCCCAATTTGGAGATGGTCTCCTTTTCCTATCAGGATTCCTAGTCAAAACTATTCCCTTTTCCCATAAGAACTCCTAATCAAAACTACATTTACTTCCTTTATCCTATTAGGATATCAACTTATTATTTTACCCCATTAAAGTAGGACAACTTATCCCTTTTCCGCAAGAATATGATGCTTTATCTTCCTGAGCACGCCTCGTCATGTGCTCGGTCTTCATGAGGTCGGTCATGATAGCCATTTGAACTGAGAATGTTGTGTCGATCTGATATGCCGGTCATCCGGTCATCCGATCTCAAGTGGTCGGTCTCTACATGTTGTGGTCGGGTCGGCTTTAACGATCTCGCCCAAGAAGGGAATTACCCCTTTTTACCCCTGCCGTACTCCTTAAATAACATAGTGCCCGGAAAACACCATCAACAACTTTAAATAAAAATGTACGTTTGAATGTATCATTTTTGTTTGAATAAATCATTGTTGTTGGATCCTTTAAAGATCTGACAGAGATCAATAATTATATTTAATAAAGATGCTTAATAATTAAAGGAAATTATCAGACTAAAATGATAACTAAAGACATTGTATTATGTGAATGAAATTACAAAACGGAAAGCTTAAATTATTAGAAGATTAAATTTAAAGATTTTGATTACAAAAAGGAATTTTAGAATCCTAAATCCTTAAAGTACTGGGGTAAGATTTTGAAATCCTCAAAATCTTATATATTTTTTTTATTAGAATCGTTCGAAATTCAATGGTCAAATCATTCATTACAGGCTTAAATATAACAAATAAAACCTCAAATTGTCCCAGATTCTTACAAAAAAACGCACTCTCTGAATTCGAATTCAAAATTTCAAAATGAACTCATAACTCTACACCACAAAGTCACATCATTTAGACTATTTTCTTTCCATCTTTCTAAAGTGTAATGATAGAAAAATAAATAAACATAGATTAAATAAGATAAGATCACCATCAAGACAGCGCACATTACCCACAGTCAAACTCAGCACACTCAGCAAAGTCTGTTTGGAAGTTAATAACGAGTTAGTTAGATTGCTATAGTCCCAAGGGTGGCTTGGTGGTGTAGGATCCGGGATCTCACCTTGAGGTTATGGGTTCGAATCCAGGGAGTGCACTTCTTGTAAGAGTCTGGGACAGCCGGTGGTTTTACCTGCGCCGCGACCCAGAATGGGTGATTTCATGGCGGGATTCCATCGTTTCAAAAAAAAAAAAAATAGTTAGATTGCTATATGTATTAATGGGTTATAAGGTTGTTAAGAAAATCAGTTAATTAGTTAACATTGTAAAGGTGATGTATAAAATGCTATCATTGTATTCATTCTCATCAATAACAGAAAAGTGCTGTTTCAATTTCCTTAACTTAAAACTTTCAGTTTCTCTCAAACCAAACACTCAAAAGTCAAATCTCACATCATAACAGTTTTGATTTATTTTATTTGTTTTTTATTTAATATCAAAACAACATCATTTTATTTTTTAAATTTATTTTATTTTCCATCAATTTACTAATTAACATTCACATGTGAGAATACCATAATGCCCTTGCATTGAAGGAAATTGGGAAATTTCTGTCACCTTAATTACTTTTTATCAGTTATGATTATTGTTGTAAAATTTAGTGTCATTAAACATCGAATAACATGCCAACATCCAAATCAAACTAGAAAACGAAAGTAGATCTAGTCTAACATGCAAAACCCTAAAACCATAAGAACCAGACAAACCTGATTAAATACTCCAAGTCGAGATGATCTCTGTCCTTAAGAACTTATTGACTCCGTCACATGTGCTTTACGGATTCGTTTTGCCAACGTTCTCCCAGGATTACTTGGATTCTTCTTGTTCAATGAGCACTCCTTAACAAGTATATGAACTTGGATCCAATGGTGGATCTCTCTCTCAAAACAAAGAAAACTACACAATGCCTATGAAACTGGATATCACTTGTATATCTATTTCTGTATATTTTTTTTTATTGGAATAAAAGCCTTCTTTTATAAGGCATGGAGGGGTGCCAATAGGGCACCCATTGGGGTGGGTTGCAACCCTTCAAGGATTACAACCTCACATACACCCCTTGAAAATCCCAATCATATACATATACATATACATATCCTATTTAATGAATTTGAGGAATTTACAACAATCCCCTACAATTCTTCAAATATTCATTCAGGCACGTGAGAGAGATACCGTGAGCCAAAGCTGCATCGAAATAGGTAGCTTTCGCCTTGAACCTTTCCTAGTGAATGACAATCGGATTTACTAGGCAAACCAGTGACCCATAGTCTTGAACTGTTCTGCCGTTGGTGTAAACCAAGACAATTGCCAACACACAGCTTTGATTCGACCATTTTCCCGTTCTACGGTTGTGTTCATTTTGGCCTGAACAACGGTCCTGGATTCTTCAAGCACTTTAGGGTAACCCGCCTTTAAAGGTTCCCATGGAAGCGGCCTCACTTCTTACGTGAAATAGGTGATCTACTATGAAGAGGTAATCTGTCTTTACCCCCATTAGGACTCATCTCCTAATATAGTGATCATTAAAAGCCTTAGCTTATCCTAACCAATGACAGACAGCACTCAGCGTCATTATCGGAATGGGAAAGAGTACGAAACTCTTCAGTGCTTGTTTTGAATTGCACAAAGTTTCTGTTGTCCCTTTTGAACCTAGATCTTGGGATCTCCAGTCAGCTAGGTTGGGTTTCCACAGTGACAATTCTTAGATTATAGGCTTCAAGCCCATTCCCCTCGATGACTTCTCAACTTGCTCTCGAGGTAAACCTTTAGTTAGTGGATCCGCTAGGTTTTCCTTCGACCTGACATAATCGATCGTTATTATGCCACTTGAGAGCAGTTGACGTATGGTATTATGTCTCCGACGTATGTGTCGAGACTTACCATTATACATTGTATTTTGGGCTCTCCCAATAGCCGATTGGCTATCACATATATGCTAATCGTTGGCACCGGTTTGGCCCAACTAGGAATATCCTCCAGGAAGTTTCTAAGCCATTCTGCTTCTTCCGCTGTTTTGTCTAATGCTATGAACTCAGATTCCATAGTAGACCGGGCAACACATGTTTGCCTCGAGGATTTCCATGACACGGCTGCATTACCAAGTGTGAAAACAAATCCAACCGTAGATTTGGAATCCACTGTATCAGATATCCAGTCAGCATCGCTGTTTCCCTCTAGAACAGCAGGATATCTCTCGTAATGTAGCCCATATTTTGAAGTTTCTTATACCTCAAAACACTTACTATGACTTTCCAGTGGTTATGTCCTGGATTGCTAGTATATCTGCTAAGCCTATTCACAGTTTGAGCGATATCAGTTCGTGTGCAATTCGTGAGATACATCAGACTTCCGATGATCTTTGAATACTCTAATTGCGATATGCTTAAGCCAGTATTCTTTGATAGAGGAAGAGTTAGGTTAGCTACTCCCAAATCTTTCATATCAAATTTGCTGGTTAACACTTTCTTGGTAAACTGAATCAACTCATGATTATTACCAATTATCAGCATATCGTCTATATAGAGACATACAATGACATATCATTCTAGAGTTGATTTGGTGTATATACACTTATCACACTCATCGGTTTTAAACCCACTTGACAACATCTCTTTGTCAATGTTCTCATGTCATTGTCTAGGTGCTTGTTTCAATCCGTACAAGAATTTTACAAGTTTGCACACCTTCTGTTCTTATCCAGGAACATTAAACCCTTCTGGTTGTTCCATGTAAGTCTCTTCAGCCAATTCACCATTCAAGAATGACGTCTTTACATCATTTTGATGTATTTCAAGACCAACTATAGCTGCTATGGCTATAAGCATTCTACTGATGTGATACGAATCACTGGTGGATATATGTCAAAGTAAACAAGGCCTTCTTTCTGTCTATAATCTTTTATGACAAACCTCGCCTTGTACTTATCTATTGATCCATCCATTTTCATCTTTCCATTTGTAGCCCAGTGGCTTACAACCTGGTGGAAGATCAACCAACTCCCAAGTATGGTTCTGTAGGATTGAATCAATCTCATTGTTTATCGCCTCTTTCCACAGAGTTGCCTCCAAAGAAGACATTGCTTCTTTATAGCTTCGAGGCTCATTTTCTAACAAATATGTCATAAAATCGGATATGACTCTTGGTCAACCTGATCACTGTCCTTGACAGTATCAACAGCTCTTTTTGAGAGACTCTCTTCTTTGTCTTTCCTTACAAGGAAATGTCTCTTCAAAAAAATATTGCATTCCTTGACTCAATCATCACATTCAGATTGATGTCAGGAATCTCATACTTGTGTACCAAGAATCGATTCGCACTACTGTTGCAAGCATATCCGAAGAATATACAGTCAACAGTATTGGGTCCTATTCCACATTCTTAGGTTTAGGAGCCATCACCTTGGCAATTGGCAAGACACCCCCACATTTTCAGATATTTGTAGGAAGGTACATAACCTTTCCACAACTCATATGGTGTCTTGTCTAATCTTCTGTGAGGAAGCTTGTTCAGAACGTAGTTCGCGGAAAGCAGGGCTTTCCCCCACAAGTTCTGAGGTAAACCAGAACTAGTCAACATGGCATTCATCATTTCCTTCAACGTTCGGTCTTTGCACTCAGCAATCCCATTTTGTTGAGGAGAATACAGAGCAATGGTTTCGTGAATAATTCCGTGCACAGAACAATATTCACCGAATGATGAAACGTATTCACCACTTCTATCACTCCTGATTCTTTTGATTTCCTTGCCAAGTTGATTTGCAACTTCGTTCTCAGTGTATAAAGCTCTCAATAGCTTCAGCTATGCTCCTCAGCAAATACACTTAACTGAATCTTGTGCTTTCATCGATAAAAGTGACAAAGTACTTTTTACCGCCTCTTGTTTGCACAACATTCATGTCACATACGTCAATGTGTACAAGTTCCAAGGGTTCAGAACTTCGTTCTATGATGTTCTATGTATTTTTACTTCAACACATGCCTCACACTTATGTTGGCTATCAATGCAAATTTAGGTATAAGGTCCATGTTAATTAATGTACGTATTGTATCATAATTAACATGTCCTAACCTCTCATGCCATACATTTTGTGACTCAATAATATAAGCAGAAGTTTCAGCTTTATTAATAGCACAATTGACAGTCATTGAAAAGACCCTCAGCGAGGTATCATTTTCCTACATAGACATCATTTTTGGTCAAAACAATCTTGTCAGAAACAAATACAAACCCGAGACCGAGTTCTTCTGAATATCTGGAACATGCAAACATTCTTATATGTAAGCTCCGTTCCGGATATCATATTCAGAACTACTGTGCCTTGTCCAACCACTCTAGAGGTAGACGAGTTTCCCATTGTCAGATGATCGCCACCATCGACCTTTCTGATACGAGGAAAATATCTTGCTATCAGCACAGATATGACGAGTAGCCCCAGTGTCTACCCATCATTCTCTCGGATTCCCAACCAAGTTGGCTTCAGTTACCACTGCTGAGAGATTCATTTCTAAAATCTCATCAGTTAACTGCTCATCTTCAGCGACATAGGCTCATTTTTCCTGCCATTGTCCTGAGATATCTTGTTTCTGCAGTGCTTCGTCTTATGACCGCTCTTTTCACAGTTGTAGCACTTCTCATTGAACTTCTTGTTCGCTTGGGAAGAATCAGCTTCACTGCTCTTTCTTTTCTTGCTACCCTTTACATCCTCAAAGATGTTGGCCTTAGACTCCATAGTCTTGTAGCTGGCCTTCTCGGACATCATGTTGTCCTGTTCGATTTTCAATCGAACTCCAAGGTCTTCAAGGCTCATCTGCTTATTTTTGTGTTGCAGATAGCTCCTGAAGTCCTTCCATGATGGAGGCAACTTTTCAATTATGGTGGCAACTTGAAACGTCTCACAGAGTTTCATTCATTCATCCAGTATTTCATGAATGATCTAATGTTGTTCACCCAACTGAGACATCACTGTCCTTGAAACTACCATCTTGTAGTCCAAGAACCTACCCACGACATATTTGTTTTGTCCGGCATCCCCAGTTTTGTATTTCTTCTCGAGAGATTCCCAGAGAATTTTCGTAGAAGTCATGCCTTGGTACACATTGTACAGGGTATTGTCAAGACCACCTAAAATGTAGTTCTTGCATAAGAAGTCTCCAGACATCCAAGTCTGTTCTCGCTCTTCCTTGGCCAATTCAGATTCACCCTCCACAGGACCCGGAGGATCTTTGAGGAATTTAGCCAACTGGAGAGTTTTCAGGTAGAACAGCATTTTGCTCTGCCACTGTTTGAAGTTTGTCCCACCAAACTTCTCCGGTTTTTCTCCATGAGAGACCGGTATTGTGAGGTTTCCGCTAACCATATGTAACTGGAAACAAACATGGTTCAATAAGTCTACAAAAGACAAATTGTACAATGACCAACAAATGATCTTGTCTCAAGTGATATACCAAATATCCACTTGTTGTTCTTATTGGACAGTAGTACCAATAAACACAAGTCCTTGAATTTCCAACCAAGATTTCTTATGAAAAGTAAATAAAGGAATATCATTTAACTACTTTCTCAATAGAACCTCTTAGCAATTCAAACTCAGTATTTCACTTTTTCAATGTCACAAAACAATATACGATTAATGTAGATATATGTGTATGTGTCAAACAAGATTGGATGGAATTACTTGTGTAAAATTACACTTTAAATTCTCAACCAATTATGCAACACAGAAATAAGTTTCAACTTTATCACTAAGTGTATGCCTGTGATAATTGAACACCCTAATAATAACTTAAGTCTATACTACCAAGATTTAAAGTGTTTCAGTATATGATTTACTAAGTTAATATTAATTAAAGTTTGCAGTTTATGATACTTCCAGGACAAAATCGTTAGTGTCACGTTCGTATCTACGTTTGAACGAGACTGTCCAGTGTGTGTGCGTTCGTGTTGCGTTTGATAACGCGTTCGAACGAAGTGTTTCCATAGAGTTCACGTTCGAGTAGCGTTTGATAACGCGTTCGAACAGAATGATTCCATAGAGTTCACGTTTGAGTTGCGTTTAGGACGCGTTCAAACGTTCTAAGGCAGAAGACTTGCGTTCGAGTTGCGTTTGAAGACGCGTTCGAACGTTCTTACGAAAATTTAAATTTTTAGCCTTCGCGTGCGTCGGGCGTTCGAACGCCCTACGGGTTTTTCATGCACAGTTCGTATTTTCCAGAAAATATTTACTCTAGCATGCGAATTTACAGTCTAACAACACTAGAAAGCAATAAGTTCTTAAGATTGTTGTAAAATTTAGTGTCATTAAACATCGAATAACATGCCAACATCCAAATCAAACTAGAAAACGAAAGTAGATCTAGTCTAACATGCAAACCCTTGGGGTGGGTTGCAACCCTCCAAGGATTACAAAACCTCCCATACACACCTTGAAAATCCCAATCATATACATATACATAACATATACATATACATATCCTATTTAATGAATTTGAGGATTACAACAATTATATGAGATATAGATAAACATACTCGTTGTTACGATTTTTTTTTCAGAAAGAAAATAAAACATACGTGAGTTATATATATTTATGGATGTGTATATCATTACAAGAAAAATAGCATATGACAACATAAAACAAAATATTGTGAAAAGATATTCGCAACATATTTATTAGTGTTGTTGTTCTTGATGTAGTTAAAAAGTAAACAAATTTCAACTAACATATAACATACGTAGTTGAAAATATAATGAAGATGGCTAAATATATTAATGACAACATCACTCCAACAAGAACTTGACATCTTCAATCAATAATATCTTGCTTCGAGATGGAGAAAGCCATCTCCAAAATCTAATATATTTGAAATGAGATTTTAAAATCCTATAGAATTATAACAATATTAAATTAGCAGGATCTCATGAACAAATTTCAAAATTAAATAATAAAATTGAAACCAATAAATTATAAACTAATTCTTCATGAAATAACTCACCACCATTTTCTGCAAAATTACTGAATTAAATCTGATTTCCAAGTGGAAAATGTGGGTAAAAAGAGAGCGATGGAAATTAAGAAAGCTGGCTAGGCTAAGGCATGATCCGCCCTTCTTGCTTATTTTGATTTCTTTTGCTAAGCCACACTGTACGATTCCTGATTACAAAGAAAACTGCATGCGTGCTACAAAAATAAACATACACATCGATTTTATATATTTTGGACTACCTACGTACCTAAGAAGTAGAACTGAAACAGGGAAGTGTCATTCCAATTCTAATTTCATTTTCCAACCACGGCCAAAGTTTCTCAATATAGCCAAGTCGTCAATGAATGAACCAACAGAAAATAGATATAAACACAAATGCCAATCAGAATATTCAATACATCAACAATCAAACAAATAGTAGTATTGACTACAGGAGAAGTTATTCTTGATGCAACAACAATCGACAATTAATTTTGTAATTAGTAGAATATTAATTCCCCAAGTCTCTAAATTAGTTGATTATCTCTAAAGATGGATCTATTGACTAAGTCATTTCAGGCTAAGCGCTGAGAATAAGAGAACATGTTGCAGTAATAAAGACATGAGAAGAGAAGTTAAAATTGAAATAGAAGTAATAAAAGAGGAATTTACTAGAAGGGTTCCAAATAAAAGCCTATTTTGTTAGAATATTTTATTCTAATTATGGGCTTATATTAATTGTGATACATGTTTTAATATAAAGCGCTAAGATAATTGGTTTTGTAATAGAAACTGTGAAGCCCAATTGTTTGATATAATAAAGTGGGCTGCAATTCTATATTATTTGATGTGTGGATATTAGAGCGGGCTCTGGATTTATTATGGGCTTTTGATGGGTGAGCCCATTACACTTCATAAATTAGTGAGCTAAGGTCTCACTCTCACTCCCCTATATAACTTACTCAATAAGCTGCCTTAATTGATTAATCTCATCTCTCTATTATTTATGAAAATGACTTATGCATTATTAATGCATTAGTAAAATGACTTATTAATAAGCTTCACATCTCATCACCTTTTATATATATATATATATATATATATATATATAATGCATATGTTAAGCTAGTGCTCTGTGTGTGTATATATGAGATTGTCGTGAGCAATTATAGCCTTTGAGCATAATAAAAATAAGAGAGAGAAATAGAAGCATAAGGAAATAGCTTCATAAGGTTTGGATAAATTTAAGGCATAAGGAAGCTTAATCAGGGAGCAGAGGGTGATCTCCTCAGTGCAACTTATTATGGGCTTTTGATGGGTGAGCCCATTACACTCCATAAATTAGTGAGCTAAGGTCTCACTCTCACTCCCCTATATAACTTACTCAATAAGCTGTCTTAATTAATTAATCTCATCTCTCTCTATTATTTATGAAAATGACTTATGCATTATTAATGCATTAGTAAAATGACTTATTAATAAGCTTCACATCTCATCACCTTTTATATATATATATATAATGCATATGCTAAGCTAGTGCTCTGTGTGTGTATATATGAGATTGTCGTGAGCAATTATAGCCTTTGAGCATAATAAAAATAAGAGAGAGAAACAGAAGCATAAGGAAATAGCTTCATAAGGTTTGGATAAATTTAAGGCATAAGGAAGCTTAATCAGGGAGCAGAGGGTGATCTCCTCAGTGCAACTTTTCAACAGATCTACAGAAATTTCCGCTGCAGATATGGATTCTAAATCAGGTACGCTCATTGGATCATCCGATTAATTGATTATATTGTATTCTAAGCTCTTGTGTGAAGGTCCTGTTGCAAATAAATTTCTAACATCTGTGGTATCAGAGCGTCAGAAACACAATCTTAGAATCTATGGATTTTTCATTAAGTTGAAGAAAAATCTGTTGAATTTTTCGGATGAATTTATTGAATCCATTTTTAATTTGTTGATGGTTGTTATTAATTAATCCAATTTTTAAGCACATGAAATTTATTGGATTAATTAGACCCGGCCAAGGTTCCGGTTCGGAACCGGAACCGAACCGGTTGGAACCGGAAGGTTCCGGTTCCAACCGGTTCCGGTTCCGGTTCCGGAACCTGACGGTTCGGTTAGGGTTCTTACCCTGACCGAACCGGTCGTACGGTTCCGGTTGGAACCGGAAGTAAAAAAAAAAAAAAAGTTATTTTCTTAGAACCGTAAGGTTCCACAAGTAAATCTCAATTTTTTTAATTAATATTAATGACTTAATGAGGTTAAAATTGCAATACTAAAACATGAATGTCCACATCCTTTTTATAACCAACTCTTGGTTATTGACTTCTTTATATAAGCGATGTGAGACACATAGCCAAGTAACAAATATCCCACATCGCTTATATAAAGAAAGCACTAGCCAATAGTTGGCTATAAAAAGGATTATATGTTAAAAGAATTTTATAAAAAAAAGATTCTATAAAAATGATGTGATAGTATGAAAAAACATTACGATTATAGAATTTTTTTTATTTTTAAAATTTATTATTAAAAAAAAAAAAAAAAAAAAAAAAACCGGAAGGGGAACAGTTAACCGAACCGGAACCGACCGGTTCGGTTTACGGTTCCGGTTCCACTTAAGTGTGGAACCGTGAACCGGCCGGTTCGGTTCGGTTCCGAACCGGCGGCCAGGTCTAGGATTAATTATTATAACAGATCTGTAAATTTTGGGATATATGATACTGAAATTTAGGGAATAGAAATCCAAATCTTAAAGACCGGATAATAAAGGAAAGGGGAATGTTTAAAATTGTGTTTGCTGAATCATGCAAATTTGGCTGTTTTGGAAAAGGAAGCAAATAATTGTTTTCTTCTTAATGTTAGTAACTGCTTTTCGTTGACAATATAAACTAAAAGCTATTATTGCTTTTGCTTTGAAATGAAATCATTTGTTTTCTTTTTGATGGGTTGCCGACAGCTTTTATAAAGGCTATCGACCACGCGCGGATAAAGCCAAATTTGGCAGATTCAGTCCGGTCCCCTTTATAATAACATACAGGTCTCTAGCTATTATAAAATTTTGATCCCTGGATTTTATTTTAATTTCAGTTTTATCCCAAAATTTATAAATAATGTCATAATTAATTTTGTGTGACAATTTAAGAGATGAATTGTTATCTCATAAAGTTTTATTTATACATAGGTATAAAAAATTGTCACTGGTTAGAGAGAATTAATTGTCTCTCATAACGAAAAATTTAAATGCAATTAATTTATCTGTGACAGAGATAAATATGAAGGATTAATTTATCTTATAAATTTTGTCACAATATTCAGGAATATAATTTTATGGATAATTTAGCCCATTGTTTATAAAGAATAAAATTACATTATAAATGTTATTTTTCAAGATAATATAAGGTGTATCCCGATGTGAGAATTGCTTATGAGTTTAGTGGAACTGCAGCCACCAAAGTGACATTTTTCACTGAATCTTTTAAGTGATGACGGTCTCGCATGTTTTAGGGATGTTTCTATTTTTTTATGTGTAGTCTTCTGTCTAAAGATGTGGATTGTATGTTAAATTTTAGAAATGTTACATATGAGACATATGGTTGGGAATGGACTAGTATGAGTGGTTTATTCACCCAAATGTGATAGACTTACGATGATTGGATAAGTTTCTGAATCGTCTTATATGAAGAATTTTTTAATTACATATTGTATATTCTGCCCAAAGGTGTTTATACAGTGATGTGCTAAAATTCTTGGTATAATACTCTTTTATGACTTGGAGTATTTATTATCTTGTGTTGTGCTTAAACTAAAGAATTGCATTGTTATTTGTTTTTCAGTCACATTTTCAGTTAACAACAACACTGTGACTATAGAGATGTTGACTGGCTCCAATTTTAAAGTGTGGAAGAGAGATGTGTTGTTGGCTATGGAATTAGCATATATTGATCTTGCTATGAATACTCCTAAGCCAGCTGATATTAATAGTTCCAGTACTGATACGGATAAGCAGCTGCATACAGTATGGCATAAGCCAAATCGCATGTGCTATTTGACTATAAAAAGATCTATTCATGAGCATTTGCTAAGTGGTCTTCAAGAAACCTCTATAGCAAAAGATTTCCTGACAGCTGTATCTGCAAGATATAAAGTCTCAATCAATGCAGAAATTGGTACCCTTCTGAAGCAATTATACTCAATGAAGTATAATGGTAATGGAGGTGTTAGGGAGTATATTTTGATGATGGTCCATATTCAGAACAAGCTGAAAAATCTTAACATTGTTCTTCCAGATGCTTGCATTGTCCATCAAGCATTGAATACTCTGCCTACAGAGTTGGTACAATTGTAACTACTTACAATTCGAGGGAAGAACCGTGGAATGTTAATGATTTCATTGCCATATGTGTTGCTGAGGAAGAGAAACTTAAGGTTAGGCATACAGATGCTGCTCTCATTGTTTCTAAGCCTCGCAAGAAATGTAAGAAATCTAAATTTTCAGTTTCAGGTAATGTTCAGAATTACAATAAAACTGGTCAGACAAGTGTTGTGGGTGGTACTAAAGGTGTCTTCAAGAAAGAACTTAAATGTTTGTTTTGTAAAAAGAAAGGGCATAAGAAGTCAGAGTGTTCCAGGTATAAAGTTTGGTTAGAGAAACATGGGCATACAGGTAACTCCTTGGTTTTTGTTGTATGTGAATCCAATTATGTTAATGCCACATCCAATTCTTGGTGGCTTGACAGTGGAGCAACTAATCACGTTGCTTTCACATTGCAAGGATTCATAAACAAGAGGAAACCAAATAAGGATGAGTTCAAGCTCGTAGTTGACAATAATGAATTGGTGGAAGTACATTATGTTGAAGATGTTTGTTTAAAACTAGACTCCAATTATGAACTTGTTTTGACAAGTGTTTTGTATGTACCATCTTTTAGACGAAACTTGATATCAGTATCTGTACTCGACAAACAAGGTTATGGTTTTGAGTTTAATACATGTTATGTATCTGTATATTTCAACTCCAATAAAGTTGGCCATTGTGTTTTGTCATACGGTTTGTACAGTCTCTGTTTAGCATCAAGTGAGGTCTATTCCAATTCATATAATGTTGAACAAATTGCCAAAAGACCCTTAATAAAAGAAAAGTCATTCATGTTGTGGCATAAAAGACTTGGCCACATTTATAGGGAAAGAGTAGAAAGGTTAATAAAGTATGATATCCTACCTATTCTTGACTTCAGTGACCTAGAAACTTGTGTTGACTGTTGTAAGGGTAAACTAACCAAAATAAAGAAAAATGAATCCATTCGTAGCTCCGATCTTTTACAAATTATTCATACAGACATAAGTCGACCTTATTCACCCACAATTTGCAATAATAAGTATTATATAACATTCATTGATGATTTTTCCCGATATAGATATCTGTACTTGATTAAGGAAAAGTCTGAAGCCCTTGATAAATTCAAGATCTTCAAGACTGAAGTTGAGAAACAGCTGGGAAAAATTATCAAGATTGTTATATATCGAGATATGTAAAAAAAATTTAATGTGTCATAAATATTGACTAAAATGAGTCGTAGATATCGAGAGGTGTATAAATTCAATTTATTATGAATATTGACTTAAGTGTATATTATAGATATCAAGATGTATGAAAATTTATCGTATTATAAATATTGATTAAAATGAATGGTATATATCGAGGATAAAATTTAATATATTATAAACATCGATTAAAATGGAAACTTAAATATAATTTTATATTCATGTGGAGACATGTGGCAGCATTAGAGTAGACATGAACGATTTCCAGAAATAGGCTATGTTTGAAATAACAGGCAGTTTCCTCCACACAATTTTCTCATTTCGGATAAAACTTTTAGGGCTTGAGATGGAAACGAAGATCGCAACGTGTCAGGAAAATAAATATCATATATGTGTGTGAAGGAAGTAGTCAAAATAACCATAAATATCGACGGGCCAACGTGCAGAATAATGTTATTTATTTGGTTAGTGTTAATACTTAATATATACTAGTGGTTGCTATTTATTTGCTTAGTATTAATTGGTCTGGTCGTTAAATTAGGAAGTTGTTATCTGATGTTGAGGAAAAAACTGTTAGTAAGATGCTATTTAAGGAGTCGCAGAGAAATGTAATAAGCATAAATTAAGAATTAAACTCCGAGTTTTGCAATTAATTTATCCATCTACCATCTTTAATTATTTATTACGAATTGTGTATTTGAGGCCAATTATAGATTCGTGTCGTGTGAAGAATGGGCACGCCTCATGAGCTGATGGAGGGCCGCTGGTGGATGGCCGCTGCTAAGGTAACGTCAAATTTCTCTGTGTCAGTGACTGTACTTAAAGAATTTATGCACAAATTGATCGTATTTAAAATGCTTATTAATTTGATTTCAGAAGAAATGCGAGGAACCTCGAGACTACCCGCACGTGGGACTTATAGTAGGCGTGACGGGAATTGTAGGCAACAGCCTTGCTGAGATTCTGCCACTGTCAGATACTCCCGGTGGCCCATGGAAGATCTACGGAGTGGCCCGACGCCCCAGGCCCGAATGGCACGCGGGTCACCCGGTTGAATACATCCAGTGCGACGTTTCCGACCAGGACCAGACACAGGCCAAGCTCTCACAACTCACTGACGTCACCCACATCTTCTACGTGACGTGGTCCAGCCGTCCCACTGAAGCTGAGAATTGCGAGGTGAATGGTGCCATGCTTCGTAACGTGCTCCGTTCCGTAATCCCGAGCGCGCCCAATCTCCGTCACATATGTCTCCAAACGGGAGCAAAACATTACCTTGGACCGTTTAACACGTTTGGCAAGATACCGCATCCCGATGCACCTTTTACAGAGGATTTGCCGAGAGTAAACGTGCCGAATTTTTATTACATTCAAGAAGATATATTGTTTGAAGAAGTTGAAAAAAAGAGGGCTTGACTTGGACCGTGCATCGACCCCATGTAATATTTGGATTTTCACCGAATAGTTTGATTAACGTTGTGTGCACTTTATGTGTGTACGCAGCTATATGTAAACATGAAGGTGTTCCATTAATATTCCCTGGGACTAAAGAAACTTGGGATGGATTCGGATTCTCAGTTGTTTCAGATGCAGATTTGATTGCGGAGCAGCACATTTGGGCTGCAGTGGATCCGAATGCAAGAAACGAAGCTTTTAATTGTAGCAATGGAGATGTTTTTAAGTGGAAGCCTTTTTGGAAGGAGTTAGCTGAGAGGTTTGGGATTGAGAATTATGGGTTTCATGAAGAGGGTGACAGAGTATTGAGGTTGGAGGAAATTATGAAAGGCAAAGAAGGTGTGTGGGAGGAGATTGTGAGAGAGAATAATCTGCATCCTACAAAATTGAACGAGGTTGGTGTCTGGTGGGTTGCTGATGTGACATGCAGTTTTAATGGGGGTATGATTGATAGTATGAACAAGAGTAAGGAGCATGGATTCCTGGGTTTCAGGAATTCTAAGAAATCTTTTCTTCATTGGATTGATAAGTTGAAAAGTAACAGGATTGTGCCTTAAGTAATGATGTGATCGATTACGTGAGCCTGAAGCGCGCCCTTATAATAATCCCGACTCAGTTTGAAGTTTGTAAGCACCATTAGGGCTTGTTTACGATGCTTTTTGGTTTTAATTTGTATTGCTTTTGCATCCATTTCTAGCTTCCTTTTGATTTGTTTAATTATCTTTTTCAGGAATAAAGTTCATCACGTATCCATGATTTAGTTGTTATCTTTATCCCTTTTATTAATAGAATTTTTCACTGTGCCGCCAAAGTTTATGAAAAAAGAAATAAAAAACTGAAGATGGCCCACGTTAATAAGCTAATAATAAAAAGGAAAATGATATATGTACCAACTTTTATCCCTAATTTTATCCATATTCTCTAACTGTAGCTACAGTGAGTTACTGTAGCTCACTGTAGCTACAGTGAGAGAGTATGGATAATTTTCGGAATAAAAATTGGTACGTATATCATTTCCCTAATAAAAATCAAAAAATTACAAGTTAACTTGAAATTCAATCTCAATGATGTGAGAAAATTAATTATATCCCACTTCATTTTTAGCTGAGAATTGATGTTAGACTAATAATATAAGCATGATTAATCATCAACTCTTGAGTTAATTGCTAGTTTTTGATTATAACTTAAGTTCATAAGCTTCTAATGATATTATAGATACTTATGTACGAATGAACCCACACTAATTTAATAGTTTTTTAGTATAATTTAAGTTCACAGATTTCATATCTAAATTTGTACATAAATCGACCCACTCTATTTTACTAGATGATAACTATTAATAAAAAAATATTAGTTTACTAAGAATACCCACATTGGCTGACACGTCACTACCTATATGTTTGTTTTTGTTTTTTTGTAAGGGATTCGTTTTCAAGAGATATATATCCACGGAACACATTGCCAAGTGGATGATACGTACTTATAATAAAAAGACTTGAGTGAACGGGAACATATTCTTGGCTAAATGTTGACATGTGGGATATATGCAATCCAATGTCTCCATATTGCATTTAGAAATAAAGTTGGTTGCAATTCAATTCCCATGTGAAGGTCGGCTTCATACTTCATTTGTAAACACTTTCATACTCATCTCACCAAATTTTATACATTGAAAGTCATCCATATCCTATAAACGGAGCTCTCATTTTGAAAGCTAAGCCATCCCAAACAATGCGAGTATAGCGAGAGATTGTAAATGAACTAATATTGAGTAAGAATAATATTATTATTCATCACGAATAAAATAAAAAAAAGTTGAGCTGAGTTGCGGATTAAGTTGTTATTTTTAAGATGTTTCGCTGCTATGTCCATAATATGTGCTAGTTGTATGTCAATAATGCCGTTTGCAGAATAAAACAAACTTATAAAATACTATATCTCAATCGATTTTATACAAAATCGATTGAAATGCTCACACCCAAAATTATTTGCTCATAATCTCAAGATAACAATAAGAATATGAGAGGGAAAATACTTATGTTTCTCGGTCTTTCTATCGCGAATGAGAACCCTCTTCATATAGGACAATATTTTGAACGTTTGTGATTAATCGACAGTTTCAACATTTTAATTTTGTAAACGTTGGGAAATTAATTTACACAAAAACGTTTGATATGTTTACAAAATTTAAAAGAAATTATTTCATAATTTCAGATTTAATTATTATAATTTTTTTTTTATAAAAATTATACAAAAATATTTTCTCCAAAAATATATTTTGTAGCTCAATTTTTTAATCATTTTAAAATTTACATTCAAAACAAATTTGTAACTCCCTTAACACATTAATACCTATTTTAATGATGGATTTTTGTAACTTCAAAATCAAAATATACATAATAATTTCTTCGAACTTTTCAAAACTTGAAAACCAATTTTTTAATTTTCATTAAAGCTAACATATACCAACGATTAAATTGGCGTAAAAATCATCCTTTATCGAAACTCTATTGATTTTGTTCTATTAATGACTTAATTTTAATTTTTAATTTATTTTCAATTTTTCAAATATTTTTGATATTTTTGTAGGGGTTTGATTAATGATTTTGTGGTAAAAAAAAAAAGAGAATAATTCTGTTAGAAATAATAAAAAATAATGAGAATATGATTCGATTTAAATGATTATTATCAAAATAATGACAAGATCCTTAGTTTATTATTTTTCTTAAATAATGATAATTTTCTATATTTGTATCAAAATTATACATGGCAAAAAAGCCCGGGTCCGGGGTGAAAAAAGCCCTGGTCGGGCTTCAAAATGAGGGCCCGGGCTAGGCTCAACCAAAAAAGCTTGGGCTCGGCCTGGCCCGGGATTAAAATAAATAATTAAATATTTTTATTTATAAAATATATATATTTATATAATAAATTTTTTATATTTTAAATTTCTTATAATAAAAAAATCGGGCCCGGCCCGACCGGATGACAGCCCGGGCCGGGCTTTTTCCAGCCCCGGGCCTAAATTTTAAGCCCGGCCCGTTGCCATCCCTAATCAAAATTGCCCGCTCTTAATACTTAATCAAATTGTATCGTAAATAAATAATTTTTAGTGATTTTGTTTTATGGTCTTAAAATATGAGTTTTGAAAATTTTCATTATCATCTTTGGGAAATATCAACTTTAGCATTCTTAATTAATTTAAAATTAATCGTAAATTAATTGCTATTTGAGAACTATATGACTCAATGCAACTATTTTCTCTAAGATGGGGTATGCACCAATTTGATTTAAATATTCATTGTTATATATATGCACACACATATCCTTCAAATCTTCACAAATTATTACAATAACTATCAATAACATTCATTTACTGATCGGCCCATTTATATTGTCACTTTTGGACTACACAACATGGAGGATTTTAATTCTAAACTCTATATCCTCGTGATTTTATTTTCGTCATTAAAGATTTCAAATTATTAATCCAAAATACCTCATGCTAATTAAAGATGGTCAATTATTTATAAATTATAAACACATGTCCTATCTCTGAAGTTGTATCACAGATGATGTGGAAGATTTCAATGCATGTACCAAACTAGCCATGTATTACACGACCCCATGTAATTAATAATATGATCTAATGGTATAATAATACTATTGTTGGACGGCTGATTTTCATTTCAGGGGTAAATTCGGAAACTCATTCATCGAACAATCTTCTTTTAACTGTGAATTTGTTTGGTTTGTTGGGAACCAAAAGCAAACTTAGCAGAAAATCAGAACAAACACAAAGATCAACAAATAATATTTACGTGGTTCAGCGGAACGGATCCAACTTACGTTCACGGGATCAAAGCAAGAAACTATTTTTTATAATGTGGTCGGACCTGACTGACCTCTTTTTACAGGTGATCGGGTATAACCGAGCTAGTGTATTCTCTATGTTTTTAGAAGTAAATGCCTTGAAGTAAAATTTCTAACTCTTACAAAAATGCTCTCAATCCCTTTAAATAATAAGGAAAATAATCAATGTTCCACCATCTTCGTGACATCAGCTATGTGAACCTATCCCTGCCGAAAGTAAAACCTGTCATCTGACACTTCATTAAATCACTCTCTTTGGGTACTGCCACACGCTATACTTATGATGCCAACGTGTATCCAATTGTTCATGAGGTAGCGTGTCCTAGATGAAAACCCTAGAAGTCACTTTTTGTCACATTAAAGCTTTACAGATGGTTCAAATTCCCGAGCTGTACTTATACTGGTAATCCCGACCTGATCAATACTGAACCGCCCTCCCCCACGAGGTCGGATGACTGAACTGAGACTATCCCGCCCTTCTGAGCTATACTGGTCGGGTTAGACCTGACGTCCTCGGATACTGACCTCCCTGAACAATCGCACTCCTCAGGTCGGTCAAAGAATGTAGACCGAGCTCGACCACTCAACTAGACCAGATACCCCTGACTAATATTCCCAGACTACAGTGTTCTGACCTTGAAATTTCCCTCTTGCCCTTCCTGAGCTACTGTCGATATTTAAGCCCAAAAATCACCATCAACAATTATATTTCACCATTTTTTTAAAAAATTATATATTTAATAATTTTTTTCATTCAAAACTTCTTCAAAGTAATCATCATATAAACGTCTCTGAGTTGGAGATAAAAATTTATGGGATCAAATAATAATAAACAACAAATTTAAGAGATTAAATTGAAAAAAAATAAAATAAAAAATCTATGAAAATTATTACAGAAATCGGACTCATTAATCTTAAGAGGGCTCTCCACACATTGTTACAAAATAAGTCGTAATTACATGGCGATTTTCAGTTTGATAGTTTTGTACTTTTGTTTTGTAATAAGAGGGTAATTTGGTAACTTCATGTGGTTTTAAAAAGAAGGTATCTATATAATATTGGTACTTTGATTAGTTTGATGGTGGTTCTCTTTAATGTTACGATTAGAAAAATATGGTGTGAAAATATTTTAAAACACTCAAATAATAGCAACTATATCCAAGAGATGAGTGAATTGGGTATAGTGACAAAATATTATGGAATTAATTTTTTTTTCAATTTTAAGCTACTAAGTTAGTTACTTTACCGATTAAACTTAAAAATCAATTTCCTCAATTAGCATATTTAATAATGAGAAAATTAATATATGATATGAAAAGATCATATAAAACTTGTAATAATTAAATGAGATTGAAGATAGAGAAATTGACACTTGATTTATAGTGGTTCAGTCAACTTCTTACCTGCATCCAATACTTCAAGTCATGCTTAAAGCTTTCCACTATATAAAAATGAATCTGCACTTTACATTGATAGTTTTCTGAGCTCACTCTCAAACCTTTACAATATAAATTTTTGGTTCAAGGTTTCTCTTAACCTTTTACACAAATCCACTCTTGAGAGTATACTCACTCACACAAGGGATTTCCACACAAGTGTTTGACAATAAAAGTTTACAACCATAATTTGGGTACTCACAAAAGATTACAAAGAGGATTTAAATGTGAGTATCGCACCTAAATGTATCGAAACTCACCAATATGAATATGAAGATGAAGTATGAGTTTTTTTTCATATGTAAAGAGTGTAAGATGTAAAAGATTTGAAGAACTCTCTTTGAAAATATTTGAAGCTTGTTTGTGTAATAAAAAAATGTATGAAAATTAATTTTGCTATGAATATATTTTTCCCAAAATGTTCCATTTTGTAAAAATGAAACCAAGCTTCAATTTATAGGCTTAAAACTGAATATGATTGTTTTTCTGTTATGAGGCCGGTATGCCGGTTTACAGTACCGGTATGTCGATCTAACATCAAGAAATAGCTTTTAAAAATATGAATGTTGTGTTTTCGAACGTTGAAAAGAGACCAGTATGAAAACTGGTATGATTTGGTTCGTTTCATAATGTATGAAAACTTCAGGTTTGACCGGTATGCCAAACTCAGCAAGTTTTTGATGACCAGTTAATCCTGACAACACTCAGTATTTTAGTCATAACTTGCTCTATAAAATTTCAAATCAAAATCCGTAAATTCCTACATAACCTAGACACATAGATCTATCATCTGTAAAATATTCAGCCTTAAAAACCTTAAGATGAATTTTATAAATTTTTTCTAAAGTGACAGCTCTGCAAAAATGCACATATGAACATGTTGTTGTAATATGACTCTAGTAAAAAATTTATATATCAGAATTGTGTTCCATTTGAACCGTAGAAAACTAGAGACACATATCTATTTAACGGTATATCATTTGAAATTTAATTCCACCGTTTGCTAATTTTTCAAAATCATTTTCTGATGCACTTGTGTTTGAAATTCATTTTTGTGCAAATAAAGTGTAAATGATTCTTTAAGTATTGTAAGTCAGTTTAAATGCAAGTGATGCAAAATGTATGATTCCTAAGAACTTTAAAACATTTAAATAAATTCACTTACAATTAATTTTAGCTCTTAATCATCATCTTTGATCTTCATCTTACTTGGCTCTTACTTTGATTTTTTCATCATCTTTTTGGCTTTTTATCATCTTTGCTCTCTTGATCATCTTATAACTCATTTTATCTCTTTATCAACATTTTGGCTTCATCATCATCTTTTTACTTCTTTATCCTCATCGAACTTAATTTGCTAATATTTAGACGCTTTGACACCATTTAAACCAAATTACTAACCAAAGTTTTCATGTCTCTTTGAGCTTCTTGTCTTTGACCCTTTTTGCTTCATTGACATCATCAAAATCATGACACTAATATGTTGAACAAACGGTGTGATGGAATTTTGATTTATGCTATAAAAAAAATCATGGTGCGTTTTTTAAATATTTTGATGGTGGAGATTTTTAGTTTTTCCAAAACTCGGTTTTTTAAAAAAATTACGATTATTAATCGTAATTTCTCATTATTAATCAAAAAAATTATGTTTCGATCCAAACACAATTTTATCATCTCATCACAATACCAAGAATACCTGCTATAGGGTGTGAGAACCAGTAAACACATGCATGAGCCATGCATGTTTCCTCCAATTGAATCCAGCTGCCATAGGAAGATTCCAGCTCTTCATCCAGCA
This sequence comes from Zanthoxylum bungeanum, assembly GCA_019454045.1. NCBI lineage: Eukaryota > Viridiplantae > Streptophyta > Magnoliopsida > Sapindales > Rutaceae > Zanthoxylum > Zanthoxylum bungeanum. The sequence continues at coordinate 34,951 of SKCR01030853.1, forward strand.
AGCTGTAATCATCAACCAGAAACAAACATGCAACTTTCGGTGGTGATTTCCAAATGCCATGAATTTAGGAGTGCAAGTTGGCTGCTAGTGTGTGTTGAGTTGGCAACCCTATAAAAGGGAACTTGAAATCTCTGTAAATGCTTTCAAATACAAAAGGAAAAAATCGAATGTTTTTGAGGAAAAAATCGAATGCTTTTCTATTACTCACAAGAATAGAATACAAAAGTGTTTAAACTTTATAAAGCAAAAACCTCACTACACTCTCTATATTACACACTTTGGGATGCATTTACAGAATCAAACATAATGGTACTTGCGAACTTCGATGGAGCTGGTGTTGGATTTGGTATATACCTATTAATATAACTCTCTTAACTTTCAGCATACATCTATTTATTTTTTTTATTACGTAGAAAATAATCTGTCGAGTTTCTTGTGATTCCCTATTTTTTTATTTCATATTTTCATAATGCAATTGGCTGTACGAGTGTATGGTTCAGTTTGTTCGGATTCTGAATATTTTAAATCTTCAAGTTCACAGTGTTAGTTGGAGAAATTGATTTATGTTATAGGCATTTTCAAGTCATAGCATTAACAATATGTTTGCCAAGAGGGAAGGATAAAAGTGAAAGTAAACAGGATATAAAATGCTTCTCTTTTTCCGGTCCATTTGATCATGGGGTTGGAGAAAGAGGGAAATAATATGATTTTTACTTTCAAATATTTTGCATCCTTTGCGGAGAAAGTAGAGATCTCATTATAGTTATATTGTTAGCTTTGCCATTATGCTTTACAATGAATGTTAAAGTTTACTTATTGGCTTGTGGTTGTAATTTTTTCCGACTGAACATGGATTTTGTCTATTTTCCCGTTAATTATTTCCCCTCCATCATATGTCCCAGACTGTTACAAAAAATGCACTCTCTGAATTCGAACTCATGATCTCAAGGTGAGATCCTGAGCCCTACACTACCAAACCACGCTCATTGAGGACTTAATTGGTCTTTTCACTGCAAAGTACATAATAGAAGGACCAACTTTACGCGATGTTGCCATCATGGATAGGTTGTCATGCATTATGTCCCTTAATCGATGGAAATTGCACTACTGATTCTTCTAATGAATTTTCAAATGGCCTAAAATTCATTATAGCAAGGATTTGAGAGTTATGACTCCTGAAACAGGCATTACTTTTGTTTTAGAGTAATCCATAACTCATAATATCCTATTTGTCTATTATTGTTTGTTTCTTCTCTAAATGCAAGGTGATAGCACTTTTTTACATGTAGTGAATGAAATCAATTTCATGCTTCTTTTCTTGAGACCTTTTATAGAGAACGAAAGAGCTTTGTGAGTTTGCGAAGTTGGTCTAGTAGGAATGTGATATTTTGTGCTGACATAATCATTGGCTAGAAACTAAAAGCTGTTGATGTCTATGTCCCAGAAGAAATGAACAACCGAGGTATATGAATCAAAACAGAGATTAGAAAGATGCTCTTTTCTATACTGTGCTAGAAATTAGAGACCTCTTTGGATGTTAGAGATTTTATTTCACATATGTGCTTGGTGTCCATTGGTAAGGGCAATATAATTTAAATAGATGTCACTGAAGGGTTAGAAGTAGGAGAGAATGTTATTCTTAATCTCTCTGTTGAAAGCAACTTTACATCTCTTTCTTTTGGTTTTGGCAAGATTAAGAGCAGCTGAGATTTGGTAAATGGAAAAAGCAGTAGCTAAGGATTTCTCTATCATGCTCTGATTCTCTGAATGTGTCACCAATGGGTCAGGGTTTAATATTTTGCTGAAAAAGGAGTTCTTTTGGTTGGGGATGATGTTTGGTATGGGCATAATCCAACAATGTAAGAGTTTTATACGATGGGAAACACTGGTTCCTGTCAATCAAGTTGGAAATATAAGGATGGCCTTCTACTTTCCGTTGCCTGCTGCAAGCGATCAATGTTGGAAAATGCTTATTCATAAGCATTTTGAGGCACAATTTCAAGCATGGTCCACTTCGTGTTAGTGGTTGTTATTGAATGATTCGGATACTCCTCCGTGAGTAGTTCGAAATGGTATATTCATATGCTTAAAATGGTGCTTGGGTGAATGAGAAATTGTTACTCAAAGTTCACCCATTTGTATTGGAAAATAAAGAAAATTAAGCTTGTCCCATATGGGAAAACTATAGAGGGAATATTATGCTTATATATGATTGCTCATATGTAGATGGGTAAGAGTTGTAAGGATAGAGGCTCTCTCTACGTGCGTGGGGGGTGCAAATCAAATCCGAATCAAACTTGGCTCGTGTGCACCTGCGTACACGAATGCCGGACCAGAATGTGCAAGCCCGGCCCAACCGAATTTTTACTTGTCTCTTTATTTTCCCAAGCCTTTTAAAGTTCCATAACAGTTGAATAATGATATTAATCAACTTGGTGGTGTTAATTTCCTTTATTTGAAGTGTGATTTCCGTTTTTGTGAATACACAACACAAAAATACAGTTCAAAAGACAGTGTCGTTTTTCTTTGTTTTTCATCTTATTTGGGAAGAGTTCAAACGCTTTACAGGTTCGTTGGATACGAGTTCGGTGGTGCCCTTACTCGTACGGTTTTTCGTTGTATCCTGGGAAACAATCGTCTCGTATTCTACTGCACCTACGGTGGGAGGCGAATTTGTTTTAAGGAAATTGTTGGCATCAACAAGCCTCGAATTTCTCTCTGTTTCGTTCGATACTGCACAGCCTCCGTTCTGAATTGTTCCTGTCGCTAGTTCATAATTGCTCAGTTGTATTCGCTCCTTTAGCTTTGTTATTTTCATTATTGTTGCTTAGTTATTACCGATACTTTATTGTACCATCCGTGTTCTGTTTTACTGTTGTTCATTGTCCTTTGTAAGAACACAGTAACAAATACGTTGTAATAATCAATCATTAGATATTTAGTTTGATGTAAAGCAATTTCACAGGCATTTTACTATTGTTATTGCATCAAATGCAATGAAACGAATATGATGGTTTCTCTAATAATTGAACATGATCAAAGATTCCAATAACAGCAAATTAGTATTTCATTCTAGGCAACAGATTCACTGATTTTGATGCTTCTCTCCTGCTGGCATGCCATTAAATTTTTCGGGGCTTGGTGCAGGTATAATACGAATACTCTCCATCTCACTAAAGTACCCAGTTAATTATCTTGCTTATCTGTGTTTACTTGGTTATGTTTATTGGATCTGATGAATATAATAACCATTTTGGACGAGTCATTCACATTGGTATTTGGTTTTGAAGGTGGGGGCTGTGGGGTTGGGTTAGGCCTTGGATGGGGTTTTGGCACTGCCTTTGGTAGTCGGTATCAGTCATCTAGGGTCACATTCCAGGGCTTGGAGTTTGGCAGAAAGGATCAGCCAAAGATATACCAGAAAGCTCGAGCATCACAGTAGCATTCCAACCCAATACTGGATGCCGTGTAGCCCAAGCTAGCAGTGCAAGTCTGAGAACTGTGGAATCATTTTTTTGAGCACTTGGGATACAAACTGTCAAAAGGTAGAAGAAACTTTTTGTGTGTGTGTGTCTGATTGACTTGCTGTTTCTATGATTCTGATTAGAAGCAAAATGAGCATAGCAACGAACGTTTGAGATATTAAAATGATTTCAATTGGAAGGATAACAATTGATCTCCTTCTCCAGGGCTTGTGAATATTTGTAATACCCTAAAGCTGAAAGCATTACCTAAATCCTTTAGTAGCATTTCTCCTCTTGCAAGCATAGTAGGTAATGTATTACTTAATTTTGAAAAAGCGTGATTTTGTGGTGTAGGGTTCAGGATCTCAATTTGAGGTCCTGATTTCGAATTCAGAGAGTGCGTTTCTTGTAAAAGCTGGGACAGCCGGAGGTGTGCTCCACTTAAGCCCATAATGAGTGGTTTGGCACGGGATTTCCAACGATTCCAGAAAAAAAAAAAAAAAAAAAAAGTGTAATTTGCATATAGTCCCTAAGGAGCATAATTTGATGATGTAGAATTCAAAATCTGATCTTGAAGTCATGCTTTCGAATTTAGGGAAGACGTTTCTTATAAGAACCTGAGAAAACAATGAGTTTAACCTATTCCTTAAGTAACGGTGGGGTATACAATGATTCCAAAAAAATGTGTAATTTGCATATCATTACTGCTCAATTCTTGGGAGGAAAGAAAACAAAACCCAAAAAAGTATTAGTAAAGAATAATCTCATGAAGCATCTCTCTCATTTTTTAAAAGTAGCCCTAATTAACTGATTAATTTGTTTAACGCTTATGAAATTTATTGCTACCCTCCACATTTCTCTCATCAGTTCACCTACCTATTATATTCTCAACAAAATGTTTGGTTAGTTCACATTACACGTGCCTCACCTTCCCCTTTTCTCGCAAATTTTGGGTAGTTCGCGTGCGTCCGTGCATGCTGAAACCTATCTCATATTCACTTGAGTTCATTCACAAATCGCCATAAATATTCTTCTATGCTAGCTAAACTTGCTCAGGTAAGATCCACGTTGGAAAAAAAATGGCTGAAAAAGTTTTTACCCTTTCGCAGGTTGGCCATCACAAATCCAAGAAAGATTGCTGGCTTGTCATCAATGGCAGAGTAATATTTCTATCTCATTCTCAACACTATGCATGATGTATTATTGTCATTGTCTGTCTTGATTTTGTTTTAAACCAACAAACAGGTACTGAACGTTACGGAGTTCCTGGAAGAACACCCAGGAGGAGAGGAAGTGCTGATAGAGTCGGCGGGGAAGGATGCGACGAAGGAGTTTCAGGAAATTGGACACAGCAATGCTGCTCAGAAGTTGCTACGCAAATACCAGGTGGGTGTTCTCCAAGGTTGCGATCTCAAAGGGACGGCAATCACTGATGTCTCATCCCAGGAACCTAAAAAGAAAGAGATGGAGGCTTTTGTCATCAAGGATAATAATGGCATACCTAAATATGCAGCTCTTCTTGAGTTCTTTGTGCCGCTCTTGGTTGCCTGTTCCTACTTTGCTTACAGTTGTCTTTCCAGAGCCGATAACATCTTCAACTAGATCATCCTCTTCCATCTTATATATATATAAGACTTTGCTGTCTGTCAGCAAGGCATAGAATCATTTCACCGTGAACTTTTCTCTGATTGTCATTTTGAGACAATGTGAAAAACCAACCACAGCAAGGCACCTGATTATGTTATATCCAACCATGCTATCACCAAATCAATTGACTATTTAAAGTCAAAGAGGAACTCAGTAAGAACGTAATTTTCTCAGTTCTCACCAACCATTAGCACAAACCTGATACTAATGCATGACTAGGAAGTCAGTGAGATCCTGCAGGATCAATAAATTTGCGATGACAGATAATGCACACCCTAAAACTCAGATATCGCAATTTAATCATAATGGAACATTTCAAATTGTGACATTATGTGTTTCCCCTTCTATATCAACCGGTAAAATAAGATTAAAAAACAACTTCCACAATACGAGTTAATGATAAAAAAGAGCGATATTTTCCGCTTCAGGTGACATTTTGGGGGTCTGATTTCTGATATTTTCCACTGTCAATTCTAACGTTAGCAGGTAAAAGAGGAATAATTAACCAAAGACTAAGGGTAGAAAGACAAGAGAGAGGGAATTTTAATGCTACACAGATCATAGTGGCAAAAATACATGAAAATCAAAATGAAGTTATATATCACAGCAACAGCACAACTAGCACAACTTAATGTTCTTGGATTAAAACCCAACTCTCGCTGTCTCTGCCATCCCTCGTAACAATACAACAGAATGTACCCTTCATCCAAAACCCAAAATTGGAAGGAAAATAAATGAAATAGTGGTAAGAGAAAGAAGGAAAAGAAAGGAGGACAAGTGTTCTTAGCACAAAAATTCCAACTATGTGCAGAACTCAATTTTTTGAACAGGATAATAAGAGAATAACTACCTCTTTATCTATCTATTGATAGTGTAATAATCTACAATCTGTATTCTTCAATACCCTCCACCCACACCCTGCCACCTATATAGAATGCTGGATGGTGATCTTACACCTCCTTTAAATTAAGTACAACGCGATTAAAGCTGCAGATAGAACCAATAACCGTTAGCCTTGATGAACAAAAAGAAATCTAGTTTAAAAGAGGAAATAATTGAACTCAAATAGCCATGTCGGGTCCAAAATCAAAAAAATATAGTAATCTTTCTCACAACTTTCAATAGCAATTTGAGCAGTAAAACACATTCTCAACAGATGACCTGAGAATGCTACATTCTAAGTTTTCTTCAATGCAACCTAATTGTGTGCACAGCGTTATAATTTGTAAAGTAAAGCAACAATGATTTCTAACTTATAAACGGAAAAGCAAATAAGATTTCAAATAAGCAAACAAAATTGGACAAATTTTAGGGAAGCTCACCAATCAGGAAAAGGAGAACAACAATCCAAAATGTCACTTGAACGGGCCGACTATACTGCATCTGATATTGAGACCGTTGAAGCTGTCTCTGAATAGCTCCATACCAGCCATAAAGTTGCTTATCATAACAATCATCACAACTGTCCAGGCAACTCTTACTTTTCTCATAACACACATTTATACCCTATTAAAAAATCAGGGAAAATAAATAACAGCCCTAACAGATATAATGCAGAACAAGTTTAAAACTTAAATAGCAGCATATTAAATAATCACCCTGGTGAACTGAGAAGATTTCAGTAATGCAGTATCAGCTTCTTGAAAACTATCTGCTGCCTTCCACTTCCTATTTCCATTCTTTGAAAACTTCAAATTGGCTACAGATTCAATGGCATTGAGAAACCCAGAAACACTGGGTATCTTCAGTGGGGGTAATGGGGGCTGCCTATTGGAAGAATTTTGTAGGCAACTATCATCATTAATCGCTATCTTCCAAGCACCTATGTCAGCACTTACACTAGCTGTCCTCCTATGCCCATGCGGCTTCTCCTCCCTAGCATCCGAGGAACACCCAACAGATCGGATTGAATTATTTAAACGATCAGGTGCTGAATCTTTACCCGTTACTTGCATTTCATCATTGTCATTTCCATTAACTTTTACAAGATCTCTATCATTGGGTGCTGATGGTCCCGACAAAAATAATGCAAGCTCACTGCACTCGCCTTCATCCAAACGCACCCAAGGTATCGACATCTTGCCTTCTGAACGAGCTGATTCCTCTAATGACTTCTCAATTTTTGAAATTTGATTCTCAATTGCAGTGATAAATTCCCAATGCCTATCTCTTGAATCATCAACCAAACCATTCTTGTAACTTGATTGAACAGCCTTTGCAAACTCCTCCAACTGCAAAGTCCATGCAAAAACAAAGAACATTAACAAAGTTGATAAGACTAATGCTTAAACCAAACACAATTAACAATCTGCACATGATGTTCGGATAGAGAAATGACCTGCCATTTGGTTGTACCAAGGGTAGTATGCAGGTCCCTGCGAAGTTCCTTGGCATCCAACATACTTGAAGAATCTTTTTCCGAGTGAATCCATGTTCTATATGTTGATTCCATCCTTCACAACACATAGACAACCATATTAACAATCTAAACCAAGCCAAATATCAAAATGCATATGGAAACAAAGCTTATGCTGATTATCACGGAAACTAAAGAAACTGAGCATCTGAATATTAAACTTCCCATACAGCAGTATAAATGGCGTAATTCAAAGAAAATCTGAATTACCAAAATAAAAAAAGGAATCTAAAATTACATAATGCATTGGAATTTGGAAGTCAATAACAAATTAAAAAGAAAAAAAGGGGGCAAAATTAGAGGCTCCACCTGTCAGTCGATTCTTGAACTTCCTCAGCCGCAGAGAAAAAGGGATCCTTCTCCCACCGGTCAAAACTCGTAGCCATTTCAGAAGCTCTCACTCAAATTAATTAACAAACAAATTAAACGAAAAATAAAATATATATATATAAAAAAAACTAGCAGCTAGAATGCTTATTTTCGAGCTATTAACAAAATCTGCTATAGCATTGTCACTGCCAGATCCTAATAATCTAGAACACGAGAGGGCGGAACAAAATGTGTTTTTTTGCAAATCGCATGTATGTCTCGAGAAGAAGAGTCACAGCAGCCACATGATTACATTAAGTGGCGCTATCAATGCAGATGATCTTGCGTTGTCGCGTGGTCGATGAAAAGAGCCGCGAAGGATTGTACCTAATTCTATTTAACGCTGTCGTTTCACTTTCATGTCAAATGGAGGCAATTTGGGTCAAAAGTGGTGTACGATCAGAAAAAAGAAGACACGAGTTCCTCGTGTGAGTTTTGACTTTTTAGGTTATAAATTTGGCTCGATCTTCTTGGCACTTTGAAGGTCATGTGACTCGTATTCACATTCTCGTTGACATTTATATTAATTATTTTTTTTTAAAAAAAAAATTGAAAATTCTACTGTATTCATATCCGATTTAAATATAAACGGGTAAAATCATCGGTTGTTCCAGATATAAAATAATTATTGGATAGTATAAATTTTAAAATATTTTATTGTATTACTAAATATTTAATAAAATAATATTGTATTATTTCTCTCAATTTTAACATGTTATCAACCAAGTCAACATACGAGAAAAATAGTAAAGTATTATATTTATATAACTTTAATCGTAAAATATTATTTTTCATAAATTTAATAATAAAATAAAATATTTTATAATTTATAATATCCCATTATTATTTTATCCTAAATTTAATAGTAAAGTGTAATTAAAAATGAGATGTGCAACAAGATGTTGTGCATCGATTACAATTAATGTACAATTTTACGTGAATAATTTATAAATTGTGTTTTTTATAAGATTGTGTGCGAGTAAATAGTAATTTAGCAAATTCAACATTTTGGGTTAATAATAAACAAACATTTGACCATCATACACATCTATTTTAGTCTAAACTATAAAGCAATTAATTGAGCCTCTATATTTATGATTTTGTCTATAAATATTCAAATTATTTGTAAAAACATTGGAAATTAGTGATATGAATAATTTTATTGAAGAAAGGAATCATCTAGTTTTTTTAATTTCCACAAATAGAATTTTTAATAAAATTTATGAATCATTGTAGATTTTAAGCAATCAAAGTGGTCATCACATATCATTAGTTTATTATTGTGTAACTTTTTAAGGTTGGAGTTATTTCCAACTTTGTGAGAGAACTATTTTCTTAAAATTTTTATAAGAAAAAATAAATAAATAAAAAAAAGCTCTTTCTTTGGGGTTTATCATATAATTAAAGAAATATCAGGGGAAATATATAATTAAAATGAACGTTGGGGGTCAAAAAGTATAATTAAAAATAGTTCATGTAATACGATAGCACTGTCCCAGTTACAGCGTGGACTCTGGAGGGAGCAGCAGCCAATATGGAGAAAGAAGGAGAAACGGTGACATAGACAAGGTGAAAGCTCTCATAGAATCAGGAGCTGACGTGTCATACTTCGACAGCAATGGTCTGACCCCACTCATGCACGCCGCCAAGCTTGGCCAGGCCAACTTGGTCAAGACACTTCTCGAGTCACCTATCCGCCGGAGATTTCGCCATGGATTCTGGTCACCAGGAGGCTTTTGAAGCCATTCCCAATGCTGGTAATGCTCTGTTTCTTTACTTTTCTTCATTTTATTTTATTTTATTTCATTTGATTTTGTGTGTTATTAAGAGATTCATTTTAATTAGATTTGTTTATATGCAATCCCAAATCAGTATTCTTTTTCGGGTTTATTAAATGTCTATATGTTCCTCTGTTTTGCCTTTGCATGATTAAGCTTTAGTTGTTTTTAATTGATTGAATATGAATTCAAGCTGGAGAGTTGATCCGAGTAGGTAGCAAATAAAAAACTGCGATTCCCAATTCGTTTAGTATTTGTTTCCTGATTTATTTCCCATTATAAGATACTATCTTTAGTGTTTTTTTCCTGCTTTATTTCCCAATCATGTTCACATGAGGATAAACTTGTATGATTTTAGATAATGTAATATGGCAGTTGATTCCCTGGTGAGAATAGTGTCAGGCAGAATTATTGATTCCCAATTCGTATGCTGATTTTCATTTTTATAGTGTATTTCTTGCTGTACCAGTTCAAGATTTTCTCATCAAAGATAAATTTCTGAATTTTCTCTGAAATGTAAAGACCCTATATGATTGCTTCAGGCGGAATATCTCGCTGCTTATAGGATTGGCATGATATATTCCCGCTTCTCTATGATGGTAGAGTGTAGGATGCATGTGGTACTGGAAAAAATAAGTTCAAAGAGTGCTTCAAGGAAAGCTCTAGCGGTCTCATGTCTAGAGCACAACACGTTTCGCCATTTTCAAATTTAAATTCAGTGAAGTACCAATATGATGTAGATAAGTCACTAAATTTTTTGATTTTATTCTATAAATATTGTGAGTTTGTTCTGTTTTCCTTAGAACTTTTAATTTCATGGGATGGGGCACACACTCCTAATGTATTTGAGGAAGTTGATTTATGCCTCTGCTGATATAAACTAACACCTTTTAACCTGGGATAAAATCTTTACAAAGGATAAGCATTATTTTCTCTCTTTATTTGTTTTTAAGGTTATCACCACCCACCTCACCCAACCCTCATACACGTTACACACTGAATTAAAACAAATCCCCCTCTAAGGTTGGTGTGATAGGGGAACTCGATCCCTCGAACTTTTGCTTCCACTACAATAGGCAAAACCAACTAGATTATCCCCTTGCGGACAATTTATTTTATTTAACTTAAAGCGGGAGTAAATTTAAGCTTAAGCTGCTAATTCTTCCATTTTTATTTTTTTTAATCTTAACAATATTAAGATTATGGGAACTTGTTTGGGCTTACAAATGAACTTAGAAAAACTGAAGGGACAGTTTTTGAATGGCATATTTTCCTCTGCTGTTTTCTTTAGTTAATCTGTTTTGGAACGGAAAAGAAACATTTAATTGCTAGAATTTACTTTCTGCGACCTGCATTGTAATTCGATTTCCAATTTAATAACTCTTTGCTAATTACTGTTGGTTGAACTATTCAGGCATATTCTTTGACACCTACAGAGAGTATTATGAAGACCCGAGAGAGTTTCACCAACATCTGCCTAAGTTGTTGAAGCATGGAGGAATGGACTCATTTTTCAATCGACTTTGCGGAGGTAATGCATTGTTCCATGTTGTATACTGTCATTTAGTTTCGCTAGAACTCCAGAATTTGGGCTTATCTACCCAACTAATTCCCTTGCCAGTTAAGAATTGTATGGGAGATGAAGTTTGGGAAGGTGCGAGACACAAATATTGGCTGCTTGATACATGTTATCTCCCAGTTTGTCAGTCTTTACAGGATTCTGAATGATGTTGAATTTGCACCATCGGTTTCCCCTTTATAATGTTTAAAGCACTTGAAATATTTAAAGAATTTAGTTTGTTTGTTTGTCTCTCTTCATTATAAGGTTGGATGGATTGGATTTAGCTGATAATTCTTATCGTGTGCTTATCAGATTATTTATAGCATCATGTATCATCTATTGGAGACTATGATGCCATTGACATTTCCCACTATCAAGTTAAAAATACGAAGCACCTTCTATGTACAGAAAAATGCACTAGGAACACAATTAATAAAATTGATGTGTGTTGTGAGCAAACAAAGTCTCACATTGGAAGATCATGGGGAAGATCATGGGTATATAAGGGTGGACATGTATCTTCATTGGTATGATGCCTTTTGGGTATAGCGCAAGAGCAAATTCATGAGGGTTTAGGCCCAAAATGGACAATATCATACCAATGTGGAGATAGGTGATGTCATAGGTTTCTTACAAGTGGTATCAGAGCCATGCCCCAGATTTAGCCATGTGGATGAATCCTCGAAATACAGAATAAAAAAGGTGGTAAGCCCCGATCGTGGTCCGTGGATGTGCTCGGTTAGATAGGCGGTGTGCTCCAGTCTTCATGGACGTGTCCTAATCCCAACACGGTGAAGAGGAGTTGGTCTGGGCTAGAGTGGACGAATGGATGATCGTTTGAGGGGAGGCTCGGTGGTCCTTTGTTCGAGGGGAAGATTGTTGTGCAAACAAAGTCCCACATCGGTTAGGAATGGGGAAGATCATGGGTATATAAGGATGGACATGTATCTTTATTGATATGAGACATTTTGGGTATAGCCCAAGAGCAAATCCTTGAGGGATCAGGTCCAAATGGACAATATCATACCAATGTGGAGATAGGTGGTGTCCTAGGTTTCTTGCAATGTGTTTGTTCATAGTTTGTAAAATAAGTTTAACCACTCTTGCTTAAAAGCTATCGCAGTTCGAGACGGTATTCAAATAAAGTATGTTTAGAAGTGAGGCCATTTCTGTAGGTGAAAGCAGTTTTTGTGGAGAAGATAATCACCTCCTATTAAGGACTGCTTGGAACACTAAACTGAATTTAGTGTCATCCTAGCTTATACATCCCATGTTCTATTCTAGTTTACAGAGCACTTTCAATCAAGTATAAATATAACTTGCTGAAAGTTTGTTGGGTATTTATCTATCTGCTTTCTGCAGTGGAGAAAAAGATGGGATTGTATTCGCAAAACATGACCAAATTAATGGGATCAATGGTGGTTTTGGATCATTGCTAATGAATATATCTAAAACGAGTTTAAAGTGTACTGGTGGCTGTGAAAATCCAATCTTCATTTTCTTTTTTTGGGAGAACCTCAAGTAGAAATTCATAACGCAAATGACTTGCTGCCGGTGGGCAACAACCAACTGGGATGCTCGTAATTGTGCCATGACATTGTCTTACGGATTTCATTAACTACTCCATTAAAACCACCACTAGTTACTTCAAAATTATTTAGTGTTCTGAGCAATTATTGATGAGGAAAAAAAAGAAGAAGAATCTGGCTATAGAAAAGTAGGGAAACTAAAGTTCAAAGTAGGGAAACTAAAGTTCATTGAAATAGCAACCTTTTACGTGGTTGTTATGTACAGTTGTTTATTCCTTTTTGTCCAATCTCCTGATCGCTTCATAGAGAAATTACAAAAGCAACTTGCTCAGTTGCTAGAACATAAGAGAAAACGTGCTGGGCAGATGTTCATTATACATAGAATGGAGCATCATTTGAGCTATGCTGGGACTTTTTCGCCCATATTTAGTTATTATGCCAATTCTTCAATGTTGTTATGATCATGTCCAGCTGAACGCTATTGGACTTCCGACGATGTGTTTTCCATCCGACCATTGCAGACGAGCAAAGCTGGTTGTACCAGATGGCATAGAGCCGGCAGTAAATGTCACCACATAACTCTTTTTCTCATATTGTCCACTGAAGCTCAGCGATTCTGGTTCAACCAATATCTTCACCGATGGAGATTGTGAAGACACAGATACCTTGTATGTTCCCGGACTGCCCACATTTGTTAGAGTCCTAGTGTATTTCACAGTGCTGCTTGTGCCGGTACCACCCTGTCTACCTGATGCTGTTTGAAATGGAACAGAGAAAGATGGGTAATTAACATCACCCAAGCTGTATGTTTTGCTTGATAAACAGGTGAAGTCTCGATTTGTAGCTTGCTTAATCTGAAGTGAGCTATATTTTAAGGCACATAGGAAGTCTAGGTAGTCCTGAACAGCGGCATCATAGACAAGGCCAGGATCGAGAGCTGCTACAGGATCTACATGTCCAGCGCCAAAGTCAAATGGCGTTGATGGTTGTCCAGTGGCAAGATCTAGTAGGGTTTTGCCATTGGTGTATGTTGAGTAGGCTGTGGTCATGAGGGCAGACCTAATGGCTGTGGGGCTCCATTCTGGGTGAGCAGCCTTAATGAGAGCAGCTAACCCACTTACATGGGGGCATGACATTGATGTGCCGGAAATGATATTGAAGCTTACATGCCTCCTGTCGCTTTCTAACCCAGTTGGACCAACTGCACCAGTCCAGCCAGCCAGAATATTGACTCCTGGTGCTATAAGGTCTGGTTTGAGTATTTCTGGAGTGATCGGATTTGGACCTCTGGAGCTGAATGCTGCCACAACTGGTGATGGTTGGATCCCCAACTTTGTGCTTCCAAAACTAATTGTGGCTGTGGGATTAGGATCTGATGAAGCGTATTTCTTAATCACATCTCCAGCTTTCTGGCCTACTGCTGCTGAAGGCAAGAGCTGTGCATCCGCAACTAGCTCTTCTCCATAGGTATCAGTGTTGGCTAAAATCATACCAACACCACCTGCATCTTTCACCACCACGCCCTTTTGCACTCGGGAATTTCCCCCTCGATCACAGACCACAATTTTACCTGCAACTTCTGCAGGAATCAAGCTGCCAGACATGCAAAGCTTACCACCTGATGTATTACTCTCATTAGCCGCATAAACTATTGGCACTGGAGAACCAGTTAATTGTTTTCCACTGTAAAGCGAGACACCAGAGAAGTTCTTTCCATTACCAAGGCTAACATAGGCTGGGAAATCACGGTCCAAAGTTCCAGCACCTACGGTGGTAATCCATGGTGCAACATTGGACAAGCTGCTTGAAGAAGGCCCACCATTTCCAGCCGAGCATGAAACAAGAATTCCCCGAGACATAGCAGTGAAAGCTCCAGTGGCAACAGCATCTCTGTAGTAATCTGAAAGTCCTCCCCCAATAGACATGGATATGACATTCACTCCATCTTCAATGGCCTTATCCATGCCTGCTATGATATCGGAGCTAAAACAACCACCAAGCCAACAGACCTTGTATATGGAAACCCGGGCTTGTGCAGCCATTCCACGTGCTGTCCCAGAAGCATAACCAAGTAAGCTAGCTCCGGTGACAACTGAGCCTGCTGCTGTTGTTGATGTGTGAGTTCCATGGCCATCATCGTCTCTTGGCGACTTTGATTCCATAGTTTCGTCAATAGGTCCAAAAGCTGATTCATACCCTTGTGAGAAGGATCTTGCACCAATTAGTTTCCGATTACAGCTTGATGAGTTGAAGTTTTTACCAACCTCACACACTCCTTTCCAGCCTCTTGGTACTGGTCCCAGTCCCGTGTCATCAAAGCTTTTGATCTCTGGCCATACACCGGTGTCTAATACCCCAACGATTACTTCACCCTGTGCCTCTGATGCAGGGAAGAGAGTTTCACTCTTTCCCAGTCCAAGGAACTCCGGTGTTCGAGTTGTGTGCAGTTCATATCTGACTTCAGGCAGGACAGAGACAATACCCGGTTGCTTCTGAAGTGATTCAGCTTCCTCGGCAGTTAGCCTCGTGGAGAAGCCATGAATTACATTTTTGTAGGTGTAAAGCCTGGCTGCTGAGTCTGATACTGACTTTAAAGATGAGTCATACCATTCAAAGTGATCGTTGAAACTTACTGGCATGGTGGACTTGTCCATGTGAATCACATAAGTCTTCTTGAGTCGCTGGTTCTTCTCTTCTGCTGCAACATATGTGTAACAGAAAATCAGAACCAAACTCAATTGCACAAGCCTCAGCTTCAACATTTTCTATAGGAGTAAACTGTAAAATTCAGGCAATTAAGTGATACTAATTGGTTTCCAATTGGCACGTCTTATATAGAGATGAAACCACTACCTGATCATGGTATAATAATAGTATAATACTTTATACCTATAAGCACTGTCACAAAACGGCAGTCCAATCATTTTCCGTGGACAATAGGTGGTGTTAGGTCTTGATAATTATTGTAAAATTTGTGGAATTTTTATCACATTTTTTAAATTAAATTGTGTTTGTACAACAACTTCAATGCATCTTTATAGCCGATTTCACTCGGGAAGAAATTTTTTTTTGTCTGGTTTGATTGGTAAGGAGTGGGTAAAAATGAGAGAGTCGTCCTCAAGAGGTGTGGTTTGGTGGCAAAAAATTTAATATTTGATTGTCAGATAATGAGTTCTAATGCAAATAGTGTGTTTCTTATAAAAGTTTGAGACAGCCGAAGATTTTACCTATCCCGCTTAAATCCGGATAGGAAGATTTCACAGCGAAATTTTCAATATTTCTAAAAAAAAAAATGGGAGAGCCAATAATGCCACTGTTGCATACTTTACAGGTCGATATCCATTTGAGCAAATGGCCATTAGGTGCTGTCAAATTCGGGCGGAAATTATGCATTTGCGGTCCAATCAACATAGACTATTATTATCATATTTAAAGTGCATGCTTAATGTTGTCTCGTATTCTTCTAAACCTGATAATGATAAATAAATAATATTTCAAGATAATAATTAGCGAAATAAACCATGCTAGAAGAAGGAGATTTAAAAAAAAAAAAACTGAATATTTACAAATTGACTAGATGTATTAGCAGAGTTTATTTAAATATGCTCTAAAAACATTGTAAAAATCAGTAAATTTGTGATGTAATATTACAATTTTAAGAAAAATCTAATACAAGTAATTGCAATTTTTGGTGGTTAATATAATATGTTATCTTTTTTTCTAGTATAGGTCCCAAGATGCTAAATTCGGTGTACTAATAAATGACAGGCAGAGGTTAGTGGATTCACCACTAATTATCTCATTAATGAAGGTGCTAAAAAAGATAATTAATGGATCGAATTTTTGGCTTTTATTGAGTCATTGGATGACTTTTTCACCAAGCTGAGCAATTGTAATTAACTAATTACAAGATAAAAGAAGCATATTGACATTGAAGATGATGACTCTGAAATCACGATTAAAGCTTTCAATTTTGTTTTTGATTGGAGAATTATTAACCTTAATAATAACTTCTTCTTTTTTTCCTTAACTTGATACATGTAGGTTACATGTTTTCCATCCTCCTATATATGCTGTGACTTCTGTGATATGTCTTTTGAAAATTCCATTAAGGAAGGTCAAAAACATTAATAATACATATTCACAAATCATATGTCATTTTAATTCGAATATAATATTTAAAATTCAAGTTTAGTTATGATAAAATCCAATAACATAACACTTTGCACACTACGTATTTTTCATAATTGGGCAGAACATAAATTCTTACTTAAAGACGACTAAAAATATTGGAGGAATTTATGGGACCGATCTAGTCATCCAACTTTCGCTAGTGTTGTCGAATACAAATTTTTAAACAAAAGCGGAATATCGCAATTAACTTCAACCTATATATAATTTATTACGAATAAACATCCTCCATATTTAATATCAGATATCTCAATTAAAACTCAACAAATTCTTAATACGCTCATGCAAAAACTTTATTCATTCGAAAACATAAAAACAAAATAAAATACCCAACATAAATTAAGATCTAATGGGATTTAATAATCACCATATTATATATATATAAGGATGGAATAACAACCATCAAATGAAAATCAAGATCTAGGGAGTCATAGTCAAATGATATGACTTGTCAACAGTATTAACAAATACATTTATTAGTTATGGTGGTATATAAGAACAAACAAGCAAGTTGTGTATCTGACAATTAAGTATTGGACATATCATATCGATTTAGTAAATTGATTAAAAAATTAATGCAGTGTTTAATAATAATAAACAAATTGAAATGTTTGTTTTGTCCAAATATGTATATCAATATACGATAGCTATTAGCTGGAAGGGGACCTCTTCGTCAATAATTGAAGTGCATTTTTTGCCACAAAAGAGTTTGTTATTTAAGCTAAGTAATTGAATATTTAAAATTTTAATTCTTGCTCACATACGATACGAGGGAATAGAAGAATTTCGATACTATTATATCGAGACGGACCCACGTGGGGGTCGAGAGGTGGGCTTCACTTTGAATAAATTTCCATTAGGCCCCTTCAAAATTTTAGAAATATAAAAAAAAAAATAATCATCATTTTTTAAACACGGTTTAATCATTTTTTTTCTGATTTGCTAGCTCACTCTTTTTTTAGTTATATTAATTTCATTTTTAAGGTGTTTGTAATAATTTATCTATTTTTTTAATCAAAAATTTAGTTATGAAATTTGTTGATGGTGTTTTCAGGTCCTATGTTATTTAAGGATTACGACAGGGGTAAAAAGGTAAATTCCCTTCTTGGTCAGGATCGTTGATACCGACCCGACCACATGAGTAAATGGCCGAACACTTGAGTTCGGATGACCGAGCAATTATCAGATCGACATAATCATTCTCAGTCCAAATGACCACTATGACCGACCTCATGAAGACCGAGCACATGGTGAGGCGTGCTCAGGAAGATAATGCATCCTATTTTCTCGGATAAGATGATAAGTTATCATACCTTCATGGGGTAAACTCATAAGTTTGTGTCCTAGTAGAATGAAAGAAGTGAATGTAGTTTTTTGACTAGAAATCTTTATGGGAAAAGAGAATTGTTTCAACTAGGAAATTCTTGTAGGAGAAGAAATCTGATTTCTACACTATTATAAATAGAAGGATATAGTATGCATAATCGGCATCAGAATCAATATCAAGATCATCACGATCAGACTTGTAAACACAAGAGATATCAGAAAAGCATATCTCGGTAACAAAATATCATTCGTTTTGTGCCCGTTGACGTAGGTTGGATCTGATCCGCCGAACCACGTTAAATCTCCTTATTGATTGGTGTATTTATCTGTCTTTTGCTAAATTTGCTTTTGGTTCCCCTTAACCGAACAAATTCACTATTGAGGGATGATTGTCTCGGGAGTAATATTCTCATATTGCCCTGAGACCAAAATCAGCCGTCAACAAAATTGTTATTTCTTCACTTGCAATTTCTATTAGTACAATTTAATTATTTTCTCTAATTTTAGTTAGAGTGGACTAATAAAATAATAAGAATTAAGACATTTTTAAAATTCAAAATCACGAACAATTTTTATTTTTCATCACTTATAAAGAGAGACCTGTAAACACTAAAGAGAGAGAAAGATGGTCGGTTTTGACCAGAGCAAGTAATAAAATTCTCCCTCTTTACTCCTGTGGACGTAGGTTTGAGCCATTCTCTGTCGAACCACGTTAATTTCTTATTTCCGCTGTGATTTTCCATTTGCTTGCTAAGTTTGCTTTAATTCCCAACTAACCAAATAAATTCACTGATGATGAGAGGTTTGTTCGAGGGATTTAATTCTCATACCACCCTTAGAGAATATAATAAAATAAAATAATATTTAAATAAAAATGAGGGTAGCTATGATGGGTGAAGTGAGTCATTAGTGTTTTTCTTTTCTCAGTAAGCATTTCTATAATAATTTGATATAAACCTTCGAAGATCAATAATTTGATATATAACTTAATTTATTTATAATATGCTACAAAATTTAATGATTTAGGTACTTATTGTTACTTTATTTTTTAAAAGAAAAATTATAAAAATATATTAATGTTTGAATCAGCCCCTCTAGGATTAATTCCCGAGTCCGTCACTGCTATTATACTATTATTAATCTATATATCTATATCGATATCTATCTATCTGTAAAACAAAACTTAATAGAGTTCTCCCCTTAATTCAAGGGAAATGATGAGCTTTGCGGCCTTTAGAATAATATGAGGCATTCATCACATGGTGCTCAATGTCATCTGTTTGCTTACCCTATACCTTCACCATTACATCCATGTCCAAGAAAATTTGATGTAGTTCCAACAAGCTTTTCTCTATCGCTATAAATATTACGTGTATCAATCCCCACTCATATTATGTATTATATAAATGTTAAACTCTAGACAAATATTAAACGAGCTTTAGAACTATCTTCAACTCTTTGTGGAGCCATAAATTCATATTTTATATTCATTGAGATCTGTTAACTTTATATACCATACTGTTGTAAATAAATGATCTTAGCATGGATCTATTGCGGTCTGGAAATTCTATAATAATTGAAATATCGCATGTTCTAATATTTGAGTGAAAGAATATAAATTTTCAATTAAACCTAATTTAACCAAATTAATCCGCGCATCACATAAATGTTCAAATATATTTGTTATTAAACAAATTTAACATGCATCTATCAATCAAATTCACACTAACATGCAAATCAAGGAAACTTAGATAAAACCAGGAAAAGTTGAAGAATATGAAGATCTTTAAAATCATGTCGAGTTGCATGTCCTTAAGAACTTATTAGCCTCACCTCGGTGCTCTACAGATGTCTTGTGGCTAACGTTCTCCCAGTATTACTTGATTTCTTTTTGTAGAAGGGGCACTCATGTCTCCAAGAACTTGAACTTAAGGAAGAATGGTGGAAACTCTCGACTATGAAAACTCAAAACCTCCTAATATGTCTAAGACTTGTAAGAGAATGTATAGGAAAATTCAATAAAAAGAAATGAGAATCCAAAGCCTTATTTATAGACATGGAATATTACCTTTGAAAATATACCCTTATGTCAACTAATGCAATTCATTAAGGGTTATAACCCTCCATTGAATCATTTCACCATAAGTTTATGTTATTTCCCCTTAAAGGACATATTATTCCCTTTAAACCAAATGATTTAATATTTTCACTTATGGATTACATCCTTTCATTTCCTATATATACTCTTATACACCATTTTTTTTGGATAACCGGGATGTCCGGGCCAGTTTACGCGCACCTCGACTAATGTGAATGTTTAACCATGTTCAACTTATACACCATTTTTTTTCCTATGACGAACTATCGACTAGTTAATTTAAAAGAAAAAACATTTAGAAGCTTATCATGGGCTTTGTACATACTACATAGTACTTAATTACTGCTATATCATGCTCAAATAATTAAGATGGAATGACACTTTCATATGTTTTAAAATTTGTTTTAAATTTACAAGAAAATTTTATTGTTGAATGGAGAATGTGATATTTTCAATTGATTACGTGAGACCTTTACAAATTAAACTTAGTTTATGTGACAGCTGTTTTCAAGATCAGAAATAAAAATGGGATATTAAAAAGTCTATTAAACAAAATGACAGACTAACGTGTCATTCTCCTGATAATTAATCTAAGAACAATGTGAATGTTGAACCATGAACAGAAGTTGAAAATAATTATTATTTTGTGATGGCATTGTCATATATGTAAGCATCAGCTTGTTATTTTGCCAGTGGGCTCGTATTTTGGGAGTAGATTTTTCATTATATTTGATTAATAATATATATCTCGTCTCTTTTAAGATTCTGGATGTGATATAAATAATTTGTATTCACTATCCCAATAAATTTTAGATATATATATATATATATATAATAATAATAGTTTTTGCCCGTGTCTACGGCACGGTGTTACAGTATTTGGCCCGTCCCTACGGCACGGTGTTACAGAATTAAATTATTTTATTTTTTAATTAAATGATGCCCGTGCCTACGGCACGGCACGGTGTTACAGAATTAAATGATTTTGTTTTTTATTAAATGATGCCCGTGCCTACGGCACGGTGTTACAGTATTTGGCCTATGGTTGGCATGATAATTAATATATATATTTATATATATATTAATTGGTCAAAAGATGGGCCTTGGGCCTTGGGGCTCTTGGGCTCTTGTGATTAATTAGCCTCCATGGAATAATTTTCTGTTTTGTTTATTTTTGGATTTAAATCTTATTTTAAATCAAAAGAACACAACTCTACTCAAAGGTCATCAACCCTGCATCAGTCTCCAACTGTTTCTAACTGTCTATTTATATAGAACAGTTTGTATTGAAGAAGATATACTTTTTATGAAAAACGTGGATTATCACATCTGATCTTTGGAAACGAAATATTGAGTAGATTCGCCAGGGGTCGATTTCCGTGCAGAATTTCGACTTCAGATTGTTGAATCCTGGTGGCAGACGTCCGTAGAACTACAAGCACAAGAGTAGGGACGAAATTCTGCTATAGGACATAGCATTACGCTAGCCTCAATCTCAAGTCTGTGAGTTTATAATTTTGTTTACTTGAAATTTAAGTTCTGTCTTTGGTTTGGTTTGTAATTTTATTTATAAGTTTCTGATATTGTTTGTAAAGATTCTGTTTCAATAAGATTATCACATTCGTTGATTGTTTCATTTAACAATCTATAGCAGAATTTCGATGGAACAATCTGCGAATGTTGTGAAGCCTCATGTTGAGAAACCAGACAAGTTCAAAGGACTGGATTTCAAACGATGGCAACAGAAGATGTTGTTTTATCTAACAACATTGAACCTTGCACATGTCGTCAAGGAAGAATGCCCTGTGGCAGAGGGAGATAACATTCCTGCAGAAAAACTCAATGCAATTGATGCATGGAAACACAGTGAGTTTTTATGTAGGAATTATATTCTGAATAGTCTTGATGACTCTTTGTATGATGTATACAGATCTTATAAGACTGCCAAGGATCTATGGGATTCTCTGGAAAATAAATATAAGATCGAAGATGCTGGTTCAAAGAAGTTCATTGTTGGGAAATTTCTGAAGTACCAAATGGTAGACTCAAAAACTGTTGTCAACCAAGTGGAAGAATTGCAGATTCTTATCCATGAACTTGCGGCCGAAGGCATGACTCTACCGGTACAGTTTGCTGTCGGATCTGTTATAGAGAAATTGCCTCAATCTTGGAATGATTTCAAGATACATCTCAAGCATAAAAAGACTGATATGTCAATGGAGGATTTGGTTCTCAAACTGAGGGTGCAAGAAGATCACCGCAAGAGTGAAGGGCTGAATGTCCCAGAATTTGAAGCCAAGGCAAATGTCATTGAGAGTGGAGGGGTGTCAAAGCCTAAGACTCAAAACCAGAAGAATAAATGGAACATAAAGGGAAAGATAAAAACCAGAAAGTTCTTGCTGCAAAAGGGAAGAATTTAAAGGGAATTAAAGGTGCTTGTTGGGTGTGTGGGAAAATTGGACACCGAGCACTAGACTGTCGCCACAAGAAAGGAAATTCGGGTCCAAATGATAAGAACAGCAACAAACAGGCAAATATTGTTGAGGAAGAATTTGTTGGAATGTTGTCTCTGAAGTGAATTTACTGACTGACAGTAAGGATTGGTGGGTGGATACTGGTGCAACAAGACATATTTGTGGAAACAGAAATATGTTTTGCTTTACACTCCTAACAATGGCGAAGAAAAGTTATATATGGGCAATGCAACTGCTGCAACTGTTGCTGGAAAAGGGAAAGTGGTTCTGAAATTCACTTCCGGGAAAGAACTTGCCCTAATGGATGTACTCCATGTCCCTGAAATTACTAAGAATCTAATTTCTGGTCCTGTATTAAGCAAGAAGGGTTTTAAACTTGTATTTGAGTCTGACAAATTTGTTCTTACTAAGGGTGGAACATTTGTAGGAAAGGGCTACCTTTCTGAAGGGCTATTTAAACTCAATGTAATTGCTGATGATGCTATTAATAAAATAAATAAGGCTTCTGTTTACTTGCTTGAATCTTCTACATTATGGCATGCTAGATTAGGTCACATTAACTTTAAATGTATGCATAGAATGGTCAATCTTGGCTTATTGCCTAATTGTACAAAAGATAATATGCATAAATGTGAAACATGTGTTGAATCAAAGTTTGCTAGCAAGTCATATAAATCTGTGACTAAGAGATCAAATGAATTATTAGAATTAATTCATACAGATTTGGGTGATTTTAAATCAATACCAAGTCGTGGCGGAAAGAATTACTACATCACTTTTATAGATGATAGTAGTAGATACTGTTATGTATATTTGATACATAGCAAAGATGAGTCTTTGAATATGTTTAAGACATATAAAGCTGAGGTGGAAAATCAGTTAGACAATAAGATCAAAATATTGCGATCTGATAGAGGCGGAGAATATGAATCTAATGCCTTCGCAGAATTTTGTGCTTCTAATGGAATAATTCATCAAACAACAGCACCCTATTCTCCACAACAGAATGGGGTGGCTGAACGGAAAAATAGAACTTTAAAAAATATGATGAATTCCATGCTTAACAGTTCTGGTTTACCACATAATATGTGGGGTGAAGCGTTACTTACAGCTAACACCATCTTAAACAGAATTCCACCAAAGAAAAGTGGTCAATCTCCATATGAAAAATGGAAGAAAAGGCTACCGGCATACAAAATCCTGAAAGTGTGGGGTTGCCTAGCAAAGGTTCAAGTTCCCTTGCCTAAAAGAGTTAAACTTGGACCTAAAACCATTGATTGTGTGTTTATTGGATATGCCAATAATAGTGCAGCATACCGTTTTCTAGTAATTAAATCTGGAATTTCGGATATCCAAGTAAATACAATTATTGAGTCTAATAATGCTGAATGGTTTGAGCATATATTTCCTTATAAGGATAGACTTGATAAAAATAAACGGAAAATGCCTGAATTTAATCAAGAGAATGAGAATGATATTGCCTCTTCGTCTGGTGTTCAAATCAAGGATTTGGAACCAAATAAATCAACTCTCCAAGAGAAAGATTTAGAACCTAGAAGAGGAAAAAGAATCAAGGTTGCAAAAGATTATGGACCTGATTTTTTAACCTTTCTCACTGAAGTTGAGCCTCAAACATATCAAGAGGCCATAACTTCGTCTGAGTCTGTTTATTGGCAGGAAGCAATAAATAGCGAAGTAGAATCCATTCTACAAAACCATACGTGGGAGTTAGTAGACTTACCATCTGGTTGCAAACCGATTGGTTACAAATGGATTTTCAAAAAGAAATTGAAGCCTGATGGTACAATTGATAAATACAAAGCTCGTTTGGTAGCTAAAGGATACCGTCAAAAACAAGGACTTGATTTCTTTGACACATACTCACCAGTAACCAGAATAACATCTATAAGGATGTTAATAGCGATTGCAGCAATTTATAATTTGGAAATACATCAAATGGATGTAAAAACTGCATTCTTAAATGGTGAGTTGGATGAAGAAATTTATGGATGGAACAACCTGAAGGGTTTGTAGCAAAAGGACAAGATAATAAAGTATGTAAGCTTGTGAAGTCACTTTATGGACTTAAACAAGCACCAAAACAATGGCATGAGAAATTTGATCATACAATGTTATCACATGGATTTCGGATCAATGAATGTGATAAATGTGTTTATATCAAGAAAATGAATAATGGTTCATATGTCATTGTATGCTTATATGTTGATGATATGCTCATCATGGGACCAAATTTAAGTGTCATAAACTCCACGAAGAAAATATTGAATTCGACCTTTGATATGAAAGACATGGGAAAAGCTGATGTTATCTTAGGAATTCGAATTCAAAGAAGTAGTGATGGTTATATTCTAAGCCAATCACACTACGTGGAAGCAATTCTTCGAAAATTTGGACATTTTGATAGTAGTCCATTTAAAACTCCTTTTGATCCTAAGAGTACATTAAAGAAAAATGTTGGGGACAGTGTGTCACAACTAGAATATTCTCGTATAATTGGGACGTTACAATACATCACGAATTGTACTAGACCAGACATTGCCTACTCTGTGAATAGATTGGCAAGATATACGAGTAATCCTTCACATGATCATTGGGATGCTTTAGTTAGAGTATTAAGATATCTTAAATACTCAATGAAGTATGGTTTACACTATACAAAATATCCACCAGTTTTGGAAGGATATAGTGATGCCAATTGGATTTCGAATGATACAGAAAAAGCAACAAGTGGATATGTGTTACACTTGGTGGAGCTGCAGTATCATGGAAATCACAAAAACAAACGTGTATAGCACGTTCAACAATGGAATCAGAATTCATAGCCTTGGATAAAGCTGCTGAAGAAGCGGAATGGCTAAAGAATTTCTTGGAAGATATTCCAATGTGGCCTCAACCTGTGACGGCCATATGTGTGCACTGTGACTGCATGGCTGCTATTGGGAGAGCAAAGAGCCATATGTATAATGGGAAGTCAAGGCACATAAGACGAAGACATAACACTATAAAACATATGCTCTCGACTGGCATTATTTCCATTGATTTTGTAAAATCAAAGGAGAATATTGCAGATCAATTAACAAAGGGTATACCAAAGGAGCAAGTGTTATATTTATCGAGGGGAATGGGCTTAAAGCCAGTATAATGAGAAGTAACTTAGCGGAAACCCAACCTAGCAATTTGGTAATTCAAAGTCTAGGTTCAATGTGGAAAACTAGTTGGGTGAAACTCAAGTAATATAGCATAACGAGCTGCTCATTCCTATGATAAGAGAAATTATGCTGTTTATGACGATAAGGATGAATGATGATCATTCTTAATGACAAATTAGTATTATACGATACTTATAAAATTTTGTGTCACCTATATAGGAGTAATGTGGGGTCGCATTTATGAGAATAAATGGCTAAATTCTCTAAAGCTCCTATGAATCCAGGATTGTTCAGGACCAAAATGAACACAACCGTATGAATCGAAAGATGTCGAAATTGAATATGTGTGATACTTATTGCCTTGATTTACAAAATATGATGAACAGTTCAATGTCTCCTATACACACTGACTCATCGGTAAATCCAATAAGTATTTACTAAGGAAGGTTCAAGTCCAAAAGACACCTCTCCTGATGCATATCAATTTTAAGGTTTCTCCAGATCATGTTATGTACAGTATCGCCACTATTTACTATACAAATGTGGGGTATTGTAAGAGTTTGTATATTAAATAGTAATATGAATCCCACATAGAAAATGTAAAGGGAAATGAAAAGTTTATAAGTGGTTTTTGCACACTTATATTAAGTTGGATGATAAGGCTTGGGCTTGGGCTTGGGCTTGGGTGTATGGTTTGGATGTATGGTTGGCATGATAATTAATATATATATTTAATATATATATATTAATTGGTCAAAAGATGGGCCTTGGGCCTTGGGGCTCTTGTGATTAATTAGCCTCCATGGAATAATTTTTGTTTTGTTTATTTTTGGATTTAAATCTTAATTTAAATCAAAAGAACACAACTCTACTCAAAGGTCATCAACCCTGCATCAGTCTCCAACTGTTTCTAACTGTCTATTTATATAGAACAGTTTGTATTTGAAGAAGATATACTTTTTATGAAAAACGTGGATTATCACATCTGATCTTTGGAAACGAAATATGAGTAGATTCGCCAGGGGTCGATTTCCGTGCAGAATTTCGACTTCAGATTGTTGAATCCTGGTGGCAGACGTCCGTAGAACTACAAGCACAAGAGTAGGGACGAAATTCTGCTATAGGACATAGCATTACGCTAGCCTCAATCTCAAGTCTGTGAGTTTATTATTTTGTTTACTTGAATTGTAAGTTCTGTCTTTGGTTTGGTTTGTAATTTTATTTATAAGTTTCTGATATTGTTTGTAAAGATTCTGTTTCAATAAGATTATCACATTCGTGATTGTTTCATTTAACAGTGCCTACGGCACGTTGTTACAAAATTAAATGATTTTATTTTAACTTTCTATTTTTTTTTATTTGAAAATTGAAAATTTTGACAATTTCCATCAATCAATTCACTCTCTTTCCCCCCAATTACCAATGAAATGATCTGAGCCGTTAATTAAGCCACATAAAGAGAGCCGTTGGATGCACTCTCTCTCCTCCAACACCATTGTGCTTTATAATATAGATATATATATATATATATATATATATATATATATATAGTATTGTTATTTTTTGTCAAAATTGGCAATCATAGAGGCGTAAAATTTAAGTAAAGAAGAGGGAAAGAAATCTTAAAAAGAAAACACAATAGCTGGCTTTTGTTTTTGAATCCATGGAGATTCCTTTAGGTCACTCAATCAAAAAAAAGAAATGATATATGCACATATTTCAACGCATCATTTCATCAATTATGGAATCAAGCTCTCATTGGTAGGGCCACTGAATATTAATGTTCAATGGATACTTGGACCCGCTGCATCTCTCACTATTATTTGCTCCATTATTATTATTATTATTGTTATTATTAACTTAAATAGCTGGCTTAACAACACTTATAAGTTATATCCCTTTGCTTTCTCATCATAATTTTCATTTAATTATATGATTGTTTATTTTTTTTCACCATCTTGTAATGTACATATCGTTGAAATTCGTGGGTCTAACTCAACCCGAAAGCCAGCTTGAGAGTTAAAGGTTGCCCAATATTTATAATTTGAGTTTAATTGTTTATCTCAACCGATGTGAGATATTTTCCTCAACATTCCCCCTCACATGAAAACCGATATTTTGCCTGGTTCATGTCACGTGGACAGGTAGTGTGGGCCCACCCGTGAATGACTGTGGCTCTGATACCATGTTGAAATTCGTGGGCCTAACTCAACCCAAAAGCCAGTTTGAGAGTTAAGGGTTGCCCAATATTTATAATTTGAGTTTAATTATTTATCTCAACTGATGTATGATATTTTCCTCAACACATATAAGTATATAACTTGAATATCGTCTAATACCCCGTTATGAATGACGCAAGTTTTTTCTATTGTTTCAAAAAAAAAAATATTATAATCTGAATATTTCATTAGGTGTTTGTCGTGACAGAGTCAGACATTTAAAGTAGTGGAACAAATTTAAATAATCTAAAGAATTTGATATCTTTTAAATATTTTCATGTAATTTTGGGTATAATATATTCATATAAGTCGATTTTGGTGATGAAATTATAATTTTAAACTTCTTTTGTATTTTATTTAAAGCTATTGAGGACAAATCACAAATTTAATTAGAGGCAAAAGACAAATTATGTTGAAATTTAATTTTATTTATTTATTTTTTTGAAAAAATTAGGCTCAATGGGGATAATTGTCCTCATTAAGCACTATGTGGCTCTACCATCAGGTGTTCGTTAGTTTAGTCAATAGAATCCCTCTTAATATAATAAGAGAGGAATTGCAATTTAGATGAATGTTTCCACTATTTTTTTGGGTGCGACCAATATTAATGCACCAAATTTTATCATAACTCTGTACTTAAGTGTAGACGACCTCTTAAAAAAAGTAGGGAAAATGAGCATAACCCATAATTATTAAAAATAAAATAAAATTTCCCTGATAGTAGGGTCAGCGGAATCTCGAATTTTGATTGAGATTCTGTCATGTTTGGTCCGAGATGATTTTTCATCTAGCATGAAATTTTCGATTGGGATTTGGGTCGATATATTATCTTAAATAAAAAATTAGGCCGAATTTGAGACGATTTTTTTTTTTTTTGTTCATAATCCCAAATTTTAACATATAAAGTCCCAAATTCTTGTCCCACACCATTTGGTCTAGGATTTGATCGATATGATTTCTTCATCCCAAATAGTAATCGGGATGAGAGGCGATAAGACTTAGTCGGGATAGATTGTCCTGATTGCCATCCCTACCTAATAATTTTATTGAGAGAGTATTTTTAAAAGGAAAATTGATTTTCCCCAACCTGACAGCCTCCCCTCCCATTTGTCTCCTTCTTAATTTACTAAAATATCCTTATCAATATTTACAATGCCTTTTTTTTTTTTTTAAAAAAAATTTTTTGTCTCTTCTTAATTACTAAAATATCCTATCAATATTTACAATGCCTTTTTTTTTTTAAAAAAAATTTTTTTTTGAAAATTTAACATTACACAATTTATATATTATATATATTAATTTAAAAAATTAATTATATACAGTTTAGAACATTTTATTATTATTATAAAATGTTAATTATTTTTTTATTTTATAATTATTTTTTTTATTTTTGTTAATAAATATTACAAATTTTTTATCTATTCATTTATTTTTTTGATTCATTTTAATTTATTAATACTACGTATGTATAAAAATATAATTTAAACAATAATTTTTTTTTTTTCGAAATAAAAAAAAAAAAAAAAAGAGGAAGTAAGGATCATCCCTTGGACCATCATATCGTCCAAGATCCAGGGGACGATCTTTTTTTTTTTTTTTAAATTATTTTATATTATTTTTTTAATTATTTTCATATCTATGAGAAATATTTTATAATTTTTTGATTTTTGTTAATAAAATTATTCATAAAATAACATAGATTAGATTAATTCATAAAATAAAATTTTTTGATTTTTTGATTTTTCTAATATACATGAAAACATTTTTATAATGTATAAGTAGTGTTAAATAAATTAAAAAATAATCATAAAATTAAATGAATAAATAAAACACAAAATAAATAATAATAAATCGAAAATTGTAATATTTATTAAACAATAATATATTTATATATAAAGAGCAAAAAAAATAAAAAATAACAAAATAACAAATTTAATTAATAAAATAAAATATATATATATGTTATTTTATATATATATCATATATAAAAATTGGATTTTTATAATATTGACTAATTGGGAAATTGGATTTTTGAGAAATGAATAAATAAACAAAATAATAATAATAAATCTGAAATTTGTCATATTTATTAAATAAATAAATAAATATATATATATGTTATTTTTTATTTTTATATTTTTTATATTTTATATATTATCTCAATATATAAAAATTGAGATATTTGACTAATTGGGAAATTGGATTTTTGAGAAAGAAATGGGGTATTTTGGGATTTCATGGGAGACAAAATTAAAAAAAAAAAATGTCCGGAGGGGGGTGAGGATAAGCCCTCTTTAAAAGACATGAGAATTTTGTTTAATTTTTAAATATTATAAGAATTTTGATTAATTTTATCAAACATCTGGAGATTATTTTCATTTTCTCTACAAATTAATGATGTGATTTTGGAACAAATACAAATTTGTAGGAGTTGCTAAAATGACACGCAATGTTGGAGTCGTTTCTAATTTGATAGCTTCACTTATTCAACGGTCTATTCATATGAGAATGGACAATATATCAAACTTTATAATGGGCTAAAAGGGTAGCTACCCCTACCTAATTTATTGAGGCATTTGATCGTTTACAAGGCCAATAATTAACATTGGACTAAAAGCCTAAACACCACCATAATTCGTTATTAGATGATATGCTAAAACATCAAACGATTACCAACATGCATGGCCATAATATTGTTTCTCGAATAGAGCCCCATCAATTGGCTAGCTTTGTTTTGTTCATAGAATTGAGAGTGACTACTTAGTTGAATGCACCCATGTTTTTCGGAACCGGATAAAATCGGCCGATTTAACCGGTCGAATCGAGAATCGACTGTTGAGTTCAGTTCGACCAAAATAAAAAATCGATCTGATAAAAAATCATTCAAAATCGATTCGATTTTGAAAACATTGGAATGCACACACCATTTCTATGGCGGGATCCAGTGTTTTAGTTAAAAATGCAGGATATGTTCAGCTAGTTCGTGGAAACAACTTCTGATTCTTATCAAATTCTATAACTAATATGTTTCTGATAACCTATTTAGTTCTTGATAAATTATTAGTGTCATTAATAATGTTGTTATCTTGTAACAGAAAAATAACAGATCCTTTTTAGATTTTCAATACTATGTTTTGATAACCTTAATTGGAATAATTAATAATGGAAAACAACTAAAACCATTTCTGTAATTTCTCTCATCATAATTTAAAATCCCCCAAAACCTCCCTAATATTTTTTTTTGATGGAATACAGGAAACCTCACGTCATTTATTGATACGTGGGTAAATCGGTATTGTCCCAAATTTTATAATAGTGCTATCCATGATTTAAATTTGAAATCTTATCGCTCAAATTACTGGACTGCGCTCTTGGGGACAAAACCTCCCTAACATGTCATCAATAATTAGACTATCTAACATTATAATTAAAGATGTTATTGTCATTTCCAAGAAAGAAAGTAAGATTCCATGTGAAATCACACATGAATATGA
This sequence comes from Zanthoxylum bungeanum, assembly GCA_019454045.1. NCBI lineage: Eukaryota > Viridiplantae > Streptophyta > Magnoliopsida > Sapindales > Rutaceae > Zanthoxylum > Zanthoxylum bungeanum. The sequence goes on from SKCR01030853.1 coordinate 66,687, forward strand.
TTATCAACTTTTGTGTCACATGGGATGTCCCATTGAATATGATGGCTGACCTTTCCATGTGGCTTAATTAAGACATTGTAAATAGAGTTATATAGATATTCCAATTAGAGATGACACTAACTTGGGATATGATGAGATTTATCAATTTTCATATTATTTCGATCATAAATTCGGATAGGTTGAGATTTTTCAATCCAATTTCATTTTTATTATGAATTTGAGATTTTCTACCATTTATATTTCTCACTTTTACCCTTGAATCTCCAAGTTATTTTTAATTAAAAGTTACATATTTAACATTAAACTAGTAATAAAAAAATGTTTTTGTTTTTGTTTTTTCTATTATTACACCACTTTCGGTCTAATATTTATCCAAAGTTGAGAATTGTTTTTTTTTTTAATTAATGCTAAAAAGTCATATTTATGATTTATCTATCAAAAATAAAATTCAAACATTAAAATTATAACATGAGTGATGTAATGGTTAATTAAAATAATTTAAGATGCAAGTAATAAAAACAAGAAACATTAAGGATATAAGTGTCTTTTTTCTTAAAATAATTTTTCTTAATCATCCTAAATTATAGAGTTAAAACATTGTTTATATATATAGCAAAATACTTATTCTAAAAATTTTCCACCCCTTCTTGTTTAAAACTTTAAACTTATTTTTGAAGTTAAAAAAGTGGTTATTTGGCTAATTTTTCTGTGACTTTCTAAATTTAAGGGTGAAATTGGGGTAGCACATTCATGAATCTTGATCATCTCCATTTGAAATTCTCTCTGCCACTAGCCTTACCCCTTGCTCATTCATCATTGTCAAAAATGACTTTTCGAATTGATAAAAATTTAAAATGTAATAAATTTATTGTAGCCCCTGAAATCTTTTCAGATAGAGTATAATGGGTTTCAATTAGATTTTCATCTAATTAATTGTATTAATTTAAAAATTGATTCAAGTGAAGGTAGTGGCGGCGTGAGTTCTCTTGTATTTATACAGTTTTAGATGAGTTCTTAAAATGAGACTATCGATAATAAATAAAAAAATATGTGTTGGGATTAACGGTATTGACTCTCTCGTTACCACATCTAAGTAAATGGTACATAATAGGCCCGGCCATGGTTCCGGTTTGGAACCGGAACCGTAAAGGACCGGTTCGGTTAGGGTTCGATCCCAACCGAACCGGTTGGAACCGCTGGAATCGAACGGTTCTAACGGTTCCTGTTGGAACTGTTAGAAATTCTTCAAAATATTTATTTAAGGGTATTTCTGTCTATTTGGTATCATTGGGTGCTTGTGAGGGGTATAACCCTTTGGAGGGTTGCACCCCAACCCAAAGGGTGCCCTATTGGCACCCTTCCATGCCTTATATAAGAAGGCTTGATATCCAAAATTAATACACAGAAAGAAATCCGATTTTGATATACAAGAGACATTGTTTTCCTTTGTTTTTAAGAGAGTTTCACCATATTCCTAGTTCATACACTTGTTAAGGAGTGCTCATTGAACAAGAAGATTCCAAGTAATCATGTGAGAACGTTGGCAAAACGAATCCGTAAAGCACCTGTGACGGAGCCAATAAGTTCTTAAGGACAGAGATCATCTCGACTTGGACAATTCTGTGATCTCCATTTTCTGGTTTGTTTTAATGGTTTTCTGGTTTTAGGGTTTCATGCATCTAGATCTATTTTGTTGTTTTGATCTGTTTGATTGCAAGTTACATTACTGTTTAATGACACAAATTATACTAACAATCTTAAGAACTTATTGATATCGTGTTATTAAATAGTAATTTGCATGTTAGGGTTTGAATATTTTCTGGAAAATTTTGAATATTTTCTGGAAAATACGAACTGTGCATGAAAAACCCGTAGGGCGTTCGAACGCCCAACGCACGCGAAGGCTAAAAATTTGAATTCTCGTAAAAACGTTCGAACGCGTCTTCAAACGCACCTCGAACGCAAGCCTTCTGCCTTAGAACGTTCGAACGCGTAATAAACGCAACTCGAACGCAAACTCTCTGGAATCATTCCGTTCGAACGCGTTATCAAACGCTACTCGAACGTGAACTCTCTGGAAACACTTCGTTCGAACGCGTTATCAAACGCAACACGAACGCACACACACTGGACAGTCTCGTTCGAACGTAGATACGAACGCGACACTAACGAAATAGTCCTGTAATTCTTAGAAACTGCAAACTTAAATAAGATTAACTTGGTTAGTCATATACTGTTAACACATTATCTTGGTAGTATAGATTCAAGTTATTATTAGGTTGTTCAATTATCACAAGCATACACATAGTGATAAAGTTGAAATTGATTGGTTGTTGCATAGTTGGTTGAGAATTTAAAGTGTAATTTTGCACAAGTAATTCCATCCAATCTTGATTGACATTTATATATCTACACTTATCGTAATAATTGTGCTATTGGAAGAGTGCAAAACTGGGTTGTGAATTGCTAAAAGATCCTATTGGAAAAGATGTTCGAAGGATCTTCGTTCATTTAATTTTCCTCAAGTATCTTTAGTTGAAATTAAATGACTTGTGTTTATTGGAACTTTCGTCCATTAGAACAACAAGTGACTACCTAGTACATCACTTTGAACAAGATCATTCGTTGATCATTGTGCAATTCGTCTTTCGTAGACTGATTGAACCCTGTTGGATTTCTAGTTACAAATGGCTAGCGGAAATATCAAAGAATACCGGTCTCTCACGGAGAAAAGCCGGAGAAATTTGGTAAGGCAAATTTCAAACAGTGGCAGAGCAAAATGCTGTTCTACCTGACAACTCTCCAGTTGGCTAAATTCCTCAAAGATCTTCCGGGTCCTGTGGAGGGAGAATCTGAATTGGCCAAGGAATAGCGAGAACAGACTTGGATGTCTGGAGACTTCTTATGCAAGAACTACCTGTTGGGTGGTCTTGACAATACCCTGTACAATGTGTACCAAGGCATGACTTCTGCGAAGATTCTCTGGGAATCTCTCGAGAAGAAGTATAAAACTGAAGATGCCGGACAAAAGAAATTTGTCGTGGGTAGGTTCCTGGACTACAAGATGGTAGTTTCAAGGACGGTGATGTCTCAGTTGGGTGAACAACAATAGATCATTCATGAAATACTGGATGAAGGAATGAAACTCTGTGAGACGTTCAAGTTGCCACCATAATTGAAAAGTTGCCTCCATCATGGAAGGATTTCAGGAGCTATCTGTAACACAGAAAGAAGCAGATGAGCCTTGAAGACCTTGGAGTTCGATTGAGAATCGAACAGGACAACATGATGTCCGGAAAGGCCAGCTACAAGACTATGGAGTCTAAAGCCAACATCTTTGAGGATGTAAATGGTAGCAAGAAAAGAAAGAACAGTGAAGCTGATTCTTCCCAAACGAACAAGAAGTTCAATGGGAAGTGCTACAACTGTGAAAAGAGCGGTCATATGATAAAGGACTGCAGAAACAATATCTCAGGACAATGGTAGGATATATGAGGCTTATGTCACTGAAGATGAGCAGTTAACTGATGAGATTTCAGAAATGAATCTCTCAACAGTGGTAACTGAGGCCAACTTGGTTGGGAATCCGAGAGAATGATGGGTAGACTCTGGGGCTACTCGTCATATCTGTGCTGATAGCAAGATGTTTTCCTCGTATCAGAAAGGTCGATGGCGGCGATCATCTGACAATGAGAAACTCGTCTACCTCTAGAGTGGTTGGACAAGGCACAGTAGTTCTGAAAATGATATCCGGAACGGAGCTTACATATAATATGTTTGCATGTTCCAGATATTCGGAAGAACTCGGTCTCGGGTTTGTATTTGTTTCTGACAAGATTGTATTGACCAGAAATGATGTCTATGTAGGAAAAGCTGAGGGTCTTTTCAATGACTGTCAATTGTGCTATTAATAAAGCTGAAACTTCTGCTTATATTATTGAGTCACAAAATGTATGGCATGAGAGGTTAGGACATGTTAATTATGATACATTAATTAACATGGACCTTATACCTAAATTTGCATTGATAGCCAATATGAGTGTGAGGCATGTGTTGAAGCAAAAATACATAGAACATCATAGAACGAAGTTCTGAACCCTTAGAACTTGTACACATTGACGTATGTGACATGAATTTTGTGCAAACAAGAGGCGATAAAAAGTACTTTGTCACTTTTATCGATGAAAGCACAAGATTCAGTTAAGTGTATTTGCTGAGGAGCATAGCTGAAGCTATTGAGAGCTTTATACACTGAGAACGAAGTTGCAAATCAACTTGGCAAGGAAGTCAAAAGAATCAGGAGTGATAGAAGTGGTGAATACGTTTCATCATTCGGTGAATATGGTTCTGTGCACGGAATTATTCACGAAACCACTGCTCCTTATTCTCCTCAACAGAACGGAATTGCAGAACGCAAAAACCGAACGTTGAAGGAAATGATGAACGCCATGTTGACAAGTTCGGGACTACCCCAGAACTTGTGGGGGGAAGCTTTGCTTTCCGCGAACTACATTCTTAACAAACTTCCTCACAGAAAGTTGGACAAGACACCATATGAGTTGTGGAAAGGTTTCATACCTTCCTACAAATACCTCAAAGTGTGGGGGTGTCTTGCCAAAGTAATGGTTCCTAAACCTAAGAAGGTTAAAATAGGACCAAAAACTGTTGACTGTATATTCATTGGATATGCTCGCAGTAGTAGTGCGTATCAATTCTTGGTACACAAGTCGGAGATTCCTGACATCAATCCGGAAATGATAATTGAGTCAAGGAATGCGACATTTTTTGAAGAGACGTTTCCTTGTAAGGAAAGACAGCGCACAGTGTCTCTCAAAAGAACGACTGACGCTGTCAAGGACAGTGATCAGGTTGACCTAGAATCAGATAAACATGTTAATACTGAGACAATCGAGCCTAGACGTAGCAAAAGAGCTAGAACGTCTAAGTCGTTTGGTCCGATTTTCTGACATACCTGTAGGGGTGAGCAAAATCGGTTTCGGTTCCGGTTCCGCATGGAACCGGAACCTACCCTGAAAAATTCGGTTCCGCACTAAGTGGAACCGGAACCTACCCAATTAAACAGGGTACCCTATTATTCGGTTCCAATCTGGTTCCGGTCCGGTTCCGAATTACCCTATTTTAAAATATTTTAATGAAAACTACATTCCAAATACGAGTCCGTAGGAAAAAACGGGGACCAAATCGGAGTGCGGAAGCTCAAGAACGAAAAAATGAAATTTTATTCTCTCTGTATTGTAATGTATCTTCTGTTTCCTTCAATCTGAGCTTGAATTTACCATCAGTTGGACAAATGTATAATGATCTCTAATCTTATTGGCAAAGCAGTATGTTCACTCTATGTCATTTTGATGCTATAAACATGTACCCTGGTTAGCGATATAACAAATGAATGATAATTAATAATGTTATTAGGTTGAATCAAATACAAAACTGATGCATTATTAGGTTGGCATTTTACAGAATTACTTCCATAATCTTTCTTGTTCTATAGACATTTTTTTTCTCCTTTTGTATGCAGAACCTCGTCTGTTGCTTCAGCAAATCGGTTCCATGGTCCGGTTCCGGTTCCGATCATTTTGGAACCGGAACCTACCCGGATAAAATCGGTTCTTTCATTTTTGGAACCGGAACCTACCCGATTACAACCGGTTCCGGTTCCAAACCCGGAAAACCGGTCCGGTTCCAACCGGTTCCGGGTAGACCCGGAACCGTTGCTCACCCCTACATACCTGTTAGAAAATGAGCCTCAAAGCTATAAAGAAGCTATGTCTTCTCCTGAAGCACCTCTTTGGAAAGAGGCGATAAATAGTGAGATTGATTCAATCCTACAGAACCATACTTGGGAGTTGGTTGATCTTCCACCAGGTTGTAAGCCTTTGGGCTACAAATGGATATTCAAAAGGAAGATGAAAACGGATGGATCAATAGATAAGTACAAGGCAAGACTTGTCATAAAAGGTTATAGACAAAAGGAGGGCCTTGATTACTTTGACACCTATTCACCAGTGACACGTATCACATCGATAAGAATGCTCATAGCCATAGCAGCTATATTTGGTCTTGAAATACATCAAATGGATGTAAAGACGGCATTCTTGAATGGTGAATTGGATGAAGAGATTTACATGGAACAACCAGAAGGGTTTTGTGTTCCTGGACAAGAACAGAAGGTGTGCAAACTTGTAAAATCCTTGTATGGATTAAAACAAGCACCGAAACAATGGCATGAGAAATTTGACAAAGAAATGTTGTCAAATGGGTTCAAAACCAATGAGTGTGATAAGTGTGTGTACACTAAGTCAACTCAAAAAGGATATGTCATTGTGTGTCTCTATGTAGACGATATGCTGATAATTGGTAGTAATCATGAAATGATTCAGTCTACCAAAAATGTGTTATCCAGCATATTTGATATGAAAGATATGGGGATAGCTGATGTGATCCTAGGAATAAAGATTTCTAGGACATCAGACGGATATATATTATCACAGACTCATTATATTGAGAAGATACTCGATAAATATATCAAAGGGGATCTAAATGTGGCTAGAACCCCTGTAGACCTAACTCTTCATTTATCAAAGAATACTGGTTCAAGCATATCGCAACTAGAGTATTCGAGAATCATCGGAAGTCTGATGTATCTCACGAATTGCACGCGACCTGATATCGCTCAAGCTGTGAATCGGCTTAGCAGATATACGAGCAATCCAGGACACAACCACTGGAAAGCCATAGTAAGAGTTTTGAGGTATCTGCGAGAAACTTCAAAATATGGGCTACATTACGAAAGATATCCTGCTGTACTAGAGGGTTACAGCGATGCTAACTGGATATCTGATACGGTGGATTCCAAATCCACGAGTGGATTTGTTTTCACACTTGGTAATGCAGCCGTGTCATGGAAATCCTCGAGGCAAACGTGTATTGCCCGGTCTACTATGGAATCAGAATTCATAGCATTAGACAAAACAGCGGAAGAAGCAGAATGGCTTAGAAACTTCCTGGAGGATATTCCTAGTTGGGCCAAACCGGTGCCAGCGATTAGCATACATTGTGATAGCCAATAGGCAATTGGGAGAGCCCAAAATACAATGTATAATGGTAAGTCTCGACACATACGTCGGAGACATAATACCATACGTCAACTGCTCTCAAGTGGCATAATAACGATCGATTATGTCAGGTCGAAGGAAAACCTAGCGGATCCACTAACTAAAGGTTTACCTCGAGAGCAAGTTGAGAAGTCATCGAGGGGAATGGGCTTGAAGCCTATAATCTAAGAATTGTCACTGTGGAAACCCAACCTAGTTGACTGGAGATCCCAAGATCTAGGTTCAAAAGGGACAACAGAAACTTTGTGCAATTTAAAACAAGCACTGAAGAGTTTCGTACTCTTTCCCATTCCGATAATGACGCTGAGTGCTGTCTGTCATTGGTTAGGATAAGCTAAGGCTTTTAATGATCACTATATTAGGAGATGAGTCCTAATGGGGGTAAAGACAGATTACCTCTTCATAGAAGATCACCTATTTCAAGTAAGAAGTGAGGCCGCTTCCATGGGAACCTTTAAAGGCGGGTTACCCTAAAGTACTTGATGAATCCAGGACCGTTGTTCAGGGCCAAAATGAACACAACCGTAGAACGGGAAAATGGTCGAATTAAAGCTGTGTGTTGGCAATTGTCTTGGTTTACACCAACGGCAGAACAGTTCAAGACTATGGGTCACTGGTTTGCCAAGTAAATCCGATTGTCACTCACTAGGAAAGGTTCAAGGCGAAAGCTACCTATTTCGATGCAGCTTTAGTTCATGGTAACTCTCTGAAGTGTCTCTGTGAATATTTGAAGAATTGTGGGGGATTGTTAGAAATTCTTCAAAATATTTATTTAAGGGTATTTCTGTCAATTTGGTATCATTGGGTGCTTGTGAGGGGTATAACCCTTTGGAGGGTTGCACCCCAACCCAAAGGGTGCCCTATTGGCACCCTTCCATGCCTTATATAAGAAGGCTTGATATCCAAAATTAATACACAGAAAGAAATCCGATTTTGATATACAAGAGACATTGTTTTCCTTTGTTTTTAAGAGAGTTTCACCATATTCCTAGTTCATACACTTGTTAAGGAGTGCTCCTTGAACAAGAAGATTCCAAGTAATCCTGTGAGAACGTTGGCAAAACGAATCCGTAAAGCACCTGTGACGGAGCCAATAAGTTCTTAAGGACAGAGATCATCTCGACTTGGACAATTCTGTGATCTCCATTTTCTGGTTTGTTTTAATGGTTTTCTGGTTTTAGGGTTTCATGCATCTAGATCTATTTTGTTGTTTTGATCTGTTTGATTGCAAGTTACATTACTGTTTAATGACACAAATTATACTAACAGGAACCGTAGGGATTATTTATTAAATTAATCTAAATTATTTTCGATTTTTGTTATATAATTAAAAAAAAATTTCGAACCGGAACCGGATTCGACCGGTTCGGTTTACGGTTCCGATTCCACACTTATAGAACCGAGAATAGGCCGGTTCGGTTCGATTTGGTTCCAAACCGGAACCGAACCCCCAGCCATGTCTAGTACATAATATGCAAAGCAACAATGCATCCTTGTGGTCATGCAAATTGCCCATATCACCAGAACCAGCGCTCGCACGCGCCGCCACTTCATCACACACTCTCTGCTTTTACAATTCTGAAGCCTGAAGGACCCTATATAAATTACACATTGGTGGCCCTCTTAAGTTAACCATATTTGTTTTGCATGAACCAATTACATTACTATTAATTATTAGTTTATGTGTAGGTTTTGCTAATTAAGTTTTCCTTGTGGCATTTTGGTCATGGAAAGACAAGTAGTAGTGGTTTCATGGAGTCTCATTGTCTTGTGTTTGGTCCTTTCTAGCTATTTTCTTGTAGAAGCTAGCAGAATGGAGAGATTTGTAAGGGATGTAGAAGATGAAGATGCAGCTGTCCACCGACGGCACCTTGTTGGTTACGGTGGAGGCTATGGCACCGGTGGCGGTGATCCTGCATATGGTGGTGGACCTGGTTTTGGTCATGGAGGTGGAGGAGGAGGTGAGGGCTTTGGCTCTGGAAGCGGCATGGGCCAAGGGGGTGGTGGAGGCAGTGGCTTCGGTGGAGGAAATGGTTCAGGCTCAGGGTATGGTAATGGTGGTGGCGGTGGCAGTGGCGGTGGCAGTGGTGGTGGAGGCGGCGGCTATGGCTCTGGCTCTGGATAAATTCATGCTCATAGACGGCATCGTGAGTGGGCAACTTATGTCTATATCTAAGTCCGATGCCGATTCCATCTAACCACTTCTAAAATAAAATCGGACCCGTCCTTGATCATGTTCCATTATTATCCTAGATACGAAACAATAATCTAATTAGTGCAATGGTTTTTTAAAGTAGAATAATAATGGTGACAATTCTCCATTATAATATTGTTATCATAAAATTAAGTGTTTCTGATAATAAAATCTTTATCTCTAGCTAAAGAAATGAACACGAATAGTTTGATTCTAGAAGACTTTATTAGATAGTTTCAAGCACAAGTAATATTGTTATTACTTGCCCTATTGAAAAGTTCAGATAATTGATTTCCTCTGTCAGTAAACGAAATGTTTTAATAATTTTGAATAGCAATCTCAAAATCAACATATCCACTGTACACAAATCAGCATGCAGTAGAAAATTGACTGTTTATTTTTTTTTATTTTTTTGTCCAAAAAGCTAATAAAATAACAAAGAAGCTGTAACAAGTTAGTTCCTGCTTTCAGCAATTTTAAACGTGAGGGCATGTTTTGATTGCATTACAATTTTTCTCTTCAGAAAATTTAACCATTATATACATTTCCTTCACGCAACACAACATATCCCTTGATCCCTTCACGGAATCCAAAGTCAAAGATGGCTTAAAAATCAAAAGAGTAATTATTTTACACGGAGATTAAACGAGAATAAAATAGAGATAAAATCACCAAGAAGTAAATTACAGGAAACACTAATGAATTCATTTATATGTATATATATATATATATATATGCATTTATTGAAAATGTCAATGGTTTAACTTAACTATATAGCATCAATATAGTAGTAATAATAAGGCGGATAAATGATAGCATAAATATCATACTTGGAATTAATAAAAGTCTAGTTTCTGGTAGAGTGACCCCAGGAGAATGGTCCCTGTGATTGGGGATATCAAGCAGCAAACTCAGTATTTGTCATTCTTTGGCCTGAAAATCACATTTTAGTAGTTTATATAGAGTCTACATGACCATTAAAGTGACTAAGCATCAATCATTAGTATAAGGAACCTAAACTGAGAGACTCGACAGAGAGAAAACCCAGTTTCTTATGTAAAAACTTACTGGAAACGTGCAAATTAGACGCGACTTATTCATCATTTTGCACACTTTAAAGCAAACTGGAGAATATGAGGCATTTAAACAGAACTGAAATAAAAATTTAGAGAAGCCAAACGAAAAGAAGCATGAGAAAAAATTGGGATCATGTGGCCTATGAGGAAAAAAGGGCAGGATATTATTAAGTTTTAGGAAAGAACTTCTCATCAAACCCCTGGCTGCTAATAGGATATTTCTGCATAAAATTGCAGGTTCAGATAAAGATTAAAAACTTGAAATCTCTTTCTAAGCTTGATAAGTCTAGAATTAGGAGGACTGAGGATGGATTCTCTGCAAAAATTAATTCTCCATATCTATACTTTAGAAGAAACATACAAGAATCCAGTAAATGATATAGACTTGTAGTGAATGCCAATTACATCATAACTCTATTTCTTCTCAAATAATGAAATCCAATTACAATTTGTCATTCTTAATTAGACTGTATCTCTGTCTTATAATTTTATTTAAAGCTGTATAATGTCTGTGGTTAGATGTCTCTACTACTTTCCCAATAACATAAATATATTCCGGAAAAGGAATTATTTGAGCTTTCTAACAAGATTATGAACTCATAAGTCATTAACACTGTCATTGTTGAAGTAATACTGTTTAAAAAGCGAGGGTGAACATGAATGCAACTTTATTTAACCCATTTCCCAGACATTAGCAAGAGACTAGAGTGTCATCCTTGTTTCCTTACCATATATACAGTGTATGAATACAGGATTAAGCATATTTTGTGGTTTGACAAACTTAAATTTTACCATTGAACTTAGAGCTCAATTGAAACTAGAATATGAGGAGAAAATCCAAGACGAAAACATTAATGATCATACCCGGTTCCTGAGCTTGAGGCCCCAGTCAGACTCAGATCACCTCCTCACTACCAGACTTCAATTCCAGGTCCCTGCAGATCATAGAAGAGAGGGAAAGAAAAACCGAAAAGCAAGAGCCCAAACCGCATTAACAACTGGCTGCTTGTTAGTTAATTTAAGTCTTATCAATCAATCCATTTCTACAAACTACCTTTCATCTGTATAATTAGTTTGATCGCCTTTAAATGAGCTCATGTCAAGACGAGCTACCGCATCAGGTTTCCCTATTTCTTCTGATTCCAGTTTATCATCTACCTGCGTTAACAATGACATCTCAATAGCACAATCGAAAACAATATCCAGTCTCCAAATGCCTCGAAAAGAAAAGAAAAGAAAATCAGACTCACACGATAATTATCTTTCATCCAGCCAGGAACTCTATCTGAAAGAAGGGCGACATACTGCTCCATGGCCTCCTCTGGATTCATGTTCCCCAGCTTTTGCCAAGCATTCCTTGCACAATGTAAGCAGTGCCTTCCATCACTCACACATAGCAGCTCTCAACCCTGTTATTATAACTAGCAATCAAGCTATACCGTGCAACTTTGTATAGGTTACCCCCTAAGGTGCTTTCCATTTTTTCAATTCTTACCAAGTTTGCCCCCTCTTTTGGTAATCAATTATACAAGTCATTCGACCATGGAGCAAATCTAAACGTTCTTGCTTGATAGCAAGGATCACTAAATATAACCAGTCTAAATTTTTCATAGATCTAACTAGATAAAAGTCCTCTGAAGCTAATCAATTGATAAGATCAGTGCATTCTAAACTACCCCAATCATTCAAGAACACAGATACTAAAGAAACATTAATAAAATTTGTACAGGAAAATTTGGTACCACTTGGAACGAGAAGAGAGCAAGAGAGGCATGGGCTGTGGCTCATAGCAAGGTCCTTCAGTAGCAATCTTGTGTAGAGCATACATCTCCATCTGCAAATCCCTCATCAAATCATTCTTAACACCAGACCCCAAAAACTTCACAGCCACCCCAAAAAGATTCTCCAATTCACTCCTCTCTATCCCCTCCCAGTCATCATCACCCACCAAACCATCCTTTGACTCCTTGCCCGCCACATTAGTTTCTTCAGATTGCTCAATGTCAATTACATCATCCTTGCTTATAGCCGATTCTATGGCAGTCTTTTCTTCAACTAAACCATCATCTGTATCTGCTTCCTTCTCCATTATCATCTCATCTAAGGAATCAACTTTTTGCAGCCCCACTAATTCAGTCTCCACAACTTGATGCAACTCTTCTTGAAATTGATCCACTTTCTCTGTAGTTTCTTCAACAAATTCGACTCTGTTTTGACTTTCAAGAATCCCAACATTCGTTTTCTCACCAAATTGCAATTCTTCCATATTCACATTATCATCATCAACCTCTTTCAATTCCTCATCAACAGAGCCGGATCCAGAGCCTGAATCAGCACCAGCAGCCATAGCGAAAGAAACAAGCTTAGCAACAAGAAAAGAAAACAACAGAGCAATCAGAGAAGTGAAAATCAATTCTTGAACAAGCTCCATACTGATACTGATAATGGGGTGTCACAAAAAAAGCAATATTACAAGAAAATTAAGCTGACAGACGAATAAAATGATAAGAGTTAGAAAGTGATAGACATAGACATAGACATAGAAGTGATCAAATAAATAAACAAAAGTAAAAGAAACGATAATAAAAGCAGAGGAGAGGAGACTAATTAAGAGAGAAAGTATATTTATAAAGCAGAGCAAAGCATATTCTGTTAAATATTTGGGGACCATTTGGGGTCCCAATTAATATCATCTCTTTATTTTTTCACTATCTTTATCTCTCTTATTTTTCTAATATTATCATTGAATGATATGTGACATGTAACTCAATTTTATCATATGCCATAAATATCACTGTATGATAACACAATTAAAAATAAAAAAAAGGATCACGGTCTTGCTTGTAAAGCTGACTAGGCGACGGTTTACTTTATCGGTTTTCCATCCAGTTACCTACCTAACTGTCTTCATTATTGATATTACATCTTGGTCCCTTTCAAGCCTCGTGTATGTTTCATAACTAACTCATATATGGACACCCCTCGTTTTGTAATTTCCAAGATAAATGTTAGCTTGTCAAAAAAAATAATAGTAATAAATGTTGGAAAAAGAATTATAATTAACAAAAATTGTCACAAACCATTGAATATGGGAGTTTTGTAAATATATTTAGTGCTTTGCGATGAAAATAGCTTCTGCGAGAAGCCTGTGATTTATGCTCAACTAGATGTATTACTTTTGCAGGGGTGAGAAGAGTTGGACGGATTGATTGATGGGATTTTTATTTTTTAAATCTACCTAGAGATCGCGATAGTTATTTTGAAAAACTAAGTCAACAATGGATCACAATGTCTCATTCATGGACGACATTAGGCGTGGATAATAATTTTCAATAAAAATGAAGTCAATACGGGACCAGAATGTCCCATTCTTGGATAGCACTAAGAATGAGCGATAGATTTTGTTAAAAATTAAGTAAATATTGGATCAAAATATCTCATTCATAGACGACACTAGGAGTAAACTATACGTACCTAAGTTCAATGCCAATCTCATAATTTATTATATTTTCCTTCAAAGAAAAATAAAATATCTAATCCAAAAATTTAACCACCCTTAAAATAAAATTAGCGGGAGTTTCAGTTCATGATCTCAACGGTAAGTTTTTTCTGCATATACTTTAATCAAAGAAAGATCTATTGCTTTTCTTGGTATTTTGATTCAATGATTGTTAGGCAGTCAGGTCGAGTCAAACAACAAAGCCATGTCCATTCAGATACAGATACTATAAAATCTGTTACTTGCTTTGCTTCCAAGTTACCTTAGTTCGATTCAAAGTGATAATTGGGTAGGTTACATTTAACTAGAGAATTTGTCTTACTATATTTTTTTTGAGAGAGAAATGCAAGACCTAGGCGATAAGACAATTCTGTGCACACAATAACCACATCAAGAGAGGAGTTATTATATGTAACTTTGTATTAATTGACGTGTGTATGGCGAACAAAACGGTACTAAGATTTACGGACAAGCAATGTCAAAGCTCCAATACACGCGGTGGGGAAAAGAATAAAAATACACCATTAATATAATCCACCCATAAAGAAGGGAACCCAAGTGAAATACAGGAAGGGGCAGAGCATGGAGTTACTGCACGCGCATTCTGCTATTTTCCGTGGCTCTCACTTGGTAGAAATAAGGATGAGCCTGAAACCAAAATAATATGGAAATGTGAGTAAAGTCAGAATCAATTGCTGTCCTCGAATGAACAATGTACGATAAAAATACCAAGAACAAGGAACAACACCAAAAGTCAGGCCAATATTTGGAAACCATACTTCATTGTCCATTAAAACTCCAGAAAGCAAGGGAGAAGAGAGGGTAACATTTTGACCACCAATTCTCAACTTCATGTGTTCGTCTATGATGTGAGCTAAATAATTTAAAATTTCCAACATATTGCATGTGGTCCCTAACCTATTTTTGTGATCACGGCTTCAATAAGCAAAATGAGCATCGTTTCTTTCTATTTCTATATTAGGAAGAAGGTGCTACTCCTCATCACTGAAATTTTTGGATATCTAATTATCTATTATAATTGTAAATCCCATTAAACTTACCATTGCCTCTCTGGCTGTAAGCCTGTCCAGGTGATCATAGCGAAGAAGCTTGTCAAGAAAATCAATGGTCTGTGCAGATCATGCAAATCATACACAAGCGAATTAGCGAATAATCAATTCTGAGAAGAAGGATCTGATAATTAAACCAAAACTAAATTTTTGATCATCTAAAGAAAGAGCGTTTGAGAAACAATAAAATTGAACCTACCTCAGGGGAAACTAGATGCTGATTATCTGAATTAATAAATCTGGACCATGGTTTCCTGCTATGCCTGGAAGAGAAATTAAATACAAGTAAAAGAATGAATGAGTGCCCTACAGCAGAAAGTTGTACCTTTACATAAATATATATCAAAAAGGAATCAAGAGGGACTTGCTTAGTGTTAATATTTTTACTAGTTCTGCAGAATTCCAACTTCATATTTTAGGGAATACGCCATACCCTCTTTCTGTTAGCAATAATATCCGAACACAAGACTTTCACTCTACAACTGCCTTTATTACCATGTTATAATGACAAGATGTCGTACCTAGATCTCATTTTCTGTTGAAGTTTATTAAATGAGGTTGCAAGATTTAACAATAAAGCTTATGGGGAAAAAAAGAGGAAATCAGGTATACCTTCCAACGAGAGCTTCAAGTTGGGGATCAAGCTCTAAATGATATTTGTCCAAATATGCATTTAATTCATCAGTTCCCAGAACCTGGAAAAAGCATGAATCTGAAATGAGATATACCGATCATATAGGGACTTATTCCATACATTTGCAAAGCAAAAATTGTTGTAGATTGCTTTGAACTGTTGGCGCATTTCAAACAGAAAAATTTAGGATTACCTTCGCAATTTTGACAAGCTGGTCTTGATTGTCATGACCATAAAAGAATGGTTCCTTGCGAAAAATCTACAGGCCACAAAAACACCGTTGTTCGATGCTTTCATTATGAAAAAGTAAAGTAACAAAAGGCAGTTTAGGCATAATGCTCACCATTCCTGCAAACATACAGCCTAAGCTCCACATATCCAATGAATAGTCATAGTCTTGCAAATCAACAAGAAGCTCAGGCCCCTTAAAGTACCTGTAAAACAAATGATTATTTTTTAACACAAAAAAATCCAAAAATTTAATTAAGAATGTCTACTGTCCCTTTTTTCATAGCCTGTTTCTTTACAAAGAGAGAAATACACAAAAATAAAAAAAGCTTCTCTTGGATCACTTTACCCTGCATTTCTAACTTCAGTGTAGTAAAATCATGTTACACAAATTATATATTCAAAAATATTCTTCATTATGATACTAATTGTAAATTACAGAAATAGAATGACTAGAATGTTAATTATGAATACCTTGAAGCTACTCGGACATTATATTCTTTGCCAGGATGGTAAAATTCAGCAAGACCCCAATCAATCAAGCGAAGTTTCCGCTGCTCATGGTCAATCATGACATTGTGAGGCTTGACATCTCTATGCATGATTCCTTGAGAATGGCAGTAATCTAGTGCCTGAAGTCAAAAATGCTACGTAACATATTATTTAATAGACAGTAATATGCCAAAGAATAACCAGCATTTCAAATACAATATCTTCAGTACAGTGATCCACATAAGAAATTAGAGATGTGACGCAATTTGTGCCCTAAGCCAATAAAAGAAAGAAAAAAAAAAACAGAACTATCAACATTTTACTTGGAGATTCATAAAAAATAAAAAATAAAAAATAAAAAATAAATTGATAGAGCTGGGTGATGGGTCACTTCATTGCAACTCTTAATTTGTATCGACACTAAGGCACCTCAATATCTGCACTGATTTTGAGTGTGCACAAATCACAAAAATGCACATAACCATTACACAGGACTCGTATACAGGATTGGCTGATATGCATGCATGTATGTAAGTTACGCAAATGCATTTGCACAAAGCATACACAAGGACTTTGAATAGAATGTAATCAATGTATTCAGTATGACAAATAGCCCTCTAATAATTTCATGTAAGCTTGTAAAGTTTCTGAATCATGAGAAAATGCTCCCAGAATGACATACAGATCAAGTCAACAACTGTGAGGTCTTCCATTTATTTGGAAGGCAGTAAGCTAATTTGGGAGTTATGGAAGTTCGGGTAGCTTTGTAGGACGTATTGTGAGTGTTTGCAAAGGCGTTTATGTTGTTGTCAAAGCATGAAGATCAATATGGAACTCTGACAACCAATTTATGTACAACAGTAGAAAAAAAGGAGAAAATAGACAGAAAGAACATGAAGTGACTCAAGTGAGGAAAGACTATAAAGAAAAGCAAGAAAGAAGTGAGAAGAGGGTGAAAAATATCATTTACTTTATGCACTAATTCATCAAGGCTGAAGACTACCTAAACATAAGTTATACAAGCCTATTTATAGGCCTTGAAATAAAAAGATAGAAATTAAAGGAAAAAATTCATAACCTAAGATAAACGTGTAGTCCTGTCCTAAAAATAAAAGATGACAAAACAATTAAAGAAAACCCCAATTTCCTAGATGATCATGATCAACAAAACAACCAAACTAAATAATTTCTAACTCCCCGGATAGTCTTGACTCCTGATTCTCCATCAGTCCCTCGCCTAGCATTCTAGTGCTCTTAAGAGTCAGGTGGTATAGCATGCTGATAAAGTGAAAACAATGTTCACTACCCATTCCCAGGGATAACTTTATTATACTTTCCATACTAAAATTATAAGTTTATAAAAATTTCCTAAATAAATATCTAGCATTCTCAGCATAACTTCATAGAAAGCATAAAGCTAGAAGTAAAAGAAAAAAAATAAAGCAGTATCAAGAGTCAAAATTTTGGGAAGGATCAGATAAAATAACCTTCAAAAGTTCATATATATAGTAGCGTATGTCATTAGCTGCAAGTGTGGGGTACAAGACTTTAAAATCTGTACTATTCACATGTTCAAAAATCAAGCTAGGAGTCTTTGAGTGCTGGTCTCGAACAATATCAAGCAGCTTTACAATATTCGGACCTCCACAAAGATTCTGCAATATTTTTATCTCCCTTTTTATCTGCATCAGCACCAGTCAAAATTTGAATATAATTTTTTGTGTGCAAATAGTAATCAGGAATGTTCACTCACAGAAACGGTATGCAAAATTGCAAATAGTATTTTTATCTCCCTCAATGTTTAAGAATATTTAGGAAAATTTCATTAAATAATGTCAGTAATCAGCAATAATCACCACTCGCAGAAACATTACACAAATAGTATTTTATCTCTCTCATTGCTTAAAAATCTTCAAGAAAATTTCATTAAACAATATCTGCATTGTTCGCACATGTCCTTCTAAAAAGTCTTTACAACTACTGCAGAATAAAAATTGATATGGGGTATGGGGAGCAGCATTAAGAAAGGTTTATGCAAAATTTAGATAACTGGGACAGGAAAGTGATTAGACATGTATGAAAGTAATACTAATATATAAGCAAGACATGGAATTTACACAATCACAGACTTCACCAAGTTGCACATTAAATGACCAACAATACCAATTACTAGTAAGCAGAAAAAAGGTTTACACCTATGAAGATTCCTATTTTCAACTAATAATGGCAGGATCAGTTTCAAAACTCACTGCATCATTATGAAACATTGAGAAAGCAATTACTAAATGATGTGCTAACATTTCCGCTAATTAGGGGCCAAAACAGCATAAAATCAATCAACCACAAGCCTAACGAATTATGCACTGATTTTACAAGTTATAATGAATATAAAGTAAAGATTAAGAGAAATTACCTTCTTTTTCTTGACAGGTTTAAGGATCTTGATAATGCATTTTTCATTGTTGGTGACATTTATACCTTCAAAAACCTCACTGTATTTTCCCCTTCCAACTTTCCGAACAACTTCATAGTCATCTTGATCGCTGACAGAGGTTAAGCAGCACAATTACAATTTCACCAAACAATCAGGAGACAAATTCATTTTCTTCTAAAATTTCAACAAAGATTCAAATTAATTTAGGGTTACTTTACCCCCACTGGACGGCGAGAGACTCGTAATCCCAGTAGTCTCGAGGACGATGAACGTTGACGTCCGCGTAGACTCGAGCCCTTGACATGGCTATATTTATTAAACTCAATGAAACTATCAAGGAGAGCTTCACAAATTTGACCGTTCTCTTTACAATTGTTGACGATGGTGTTACAATACTACATGAAATTCCAAGATGCTGATTCACTGTTTGGTTGCTGCCACTCAAATTTGCACACAACATAAACAAAAAAAAAAAAATAGAGCTTCCCCTACTTTCGGTTTCGGATCAGTTTTTTAATTCTATTTTATGCCTACATTTTTTTTTAATTTCCAAAAAAAAAGGCAAGGAAAATATGATATGGCTATGTACAAATACATTTTTAATCTCTTAATTCTCCATAATCAAACTCATTTTGAAAGTGCTTATTTTCGAGAAATATATTGATCAATTCCGACTCTTTCTTTTTTTTATTGATTATTTTCCAAATCCATGGATCTCAATGGCTATATATACTAATGATTTAAAATCCGAACCTACCTAACCGGTCCGATCGGTTGACCCATAGACCGATCCTTTGGCCGGTCTAGATAACCCCAAAACATGTATGTCATTGACTCGGTCCAAGATTCAACGACCCGGCTGATTGAACAGTGATCCGGCCACGGGTTCAACAGGTTTTGGACTTTTTTTTTTTAAATTTTTTTATTCAAATTAAAATAAAAATTAATTTATTACTATATTTTGGTTTAAAAAATCTTATAATATTTTAAAAATATTAAAATTAATGTTAATTATAATTTTTTTGAAATTATTCATTTTTATCATATTTTTTTTATATAAATACATAATAAAATAATAATTTATTATCGACCCCGGGTTAACCCTGGTCCGAATTTTGACCCTTGAATCTCTCGCCATCCCGAGTCGGTGGACCAGACCGAATTTTAAAACACTAATATATACACTATTATGATTATTAATTAATGAATATGTACAAAAACTCTATTTGTCTCTGTCATTTTAAGAGTTCTTTTTTGTGTATGACACCGCCACTCCTTTTGCTAGTATCCACTAATTCATAACTTAAATATGACCCGACCCCTAGGGGTTTATTTTTGAAAATACTTATTTTATACATATTATTATAGTATATGATGAGATTAACACGCTTTAATCTTAATTAATTAATTAACTAATCTAATATTGATATGACTTGACTCATGAAGTTCTCATTGAAAAGATCCGCAATATCCCAAAAACATCTCAAGATAACTTTCAAATTAAGTTCCGAAGAATTAGTGGATGCTGCCAAAGGGAGTAGCGATACTATAATCAAGTAAAAATCGATACAATTGTAACTCTACACCACCATTCTGTTATGTGATAGGCATGAAATGAAATGTGCTTAGCTTACACTACAAATTTACCATACAAGAATTTAGAAATACAAGCTGCATAAAAGGAAACCATTGCGACCAACACCCGATTGAGGCGGATCCCCACGAGGCCCTGAACTGATAGGAATTTTTGTCATCCCTAACTGAGATTTAGTCAGAACTAAACCTTGGATATAATTTTGTGCAAGAAGTTGATTCCTATTCTGTAGCTGTAGCATTTACTGCAGTTATCCTTTAGCAGAGACGCAGGACTGCAAACAAATCATTAGGCTTTATATGATAAGCCTGGCCACAATAACATATATGGCAGAAGGTTTATTATTCAGCCACAGCAGCATTAGAACGAACTTTCTCATACAAGCGATAAATCAAAGTTGACTTGGACATCTGGGGTTCCCTTTCTAGGACGGCAATCACATCCTTAACAGAAATTGCACGAGCCACCTTGGTTTGAGGTACCATAGCTTGGCTCCTTCCAAATTTTCTACCAGAACCTGTTTGAAAGAAAATAGGGTGAAAAAACAATGAACAAAAAATGACAGAGCAAGAGGTTAAGGGTTCAATCCCCCTCACACCAACCTAGGAGGGGGGTAAGTTTTGATTTAGGGTGTGTATACTATGCGAGGAGATTTTAACATGAGAAGAATTTTGTTGCATGCTCACAAGCAAAAGCATTAATAGCAATATGTGGTAGTAACATATTCTCTCACGTTTAAGTAATCATGATACTTATTTAGCTTGTGTTGAGAAGGCATCCTTGCATACACCCAAAGAGAAAGGGAGATGCAGGAGAATTGTTCTTTTAATGAATTTAAGGACAAATCTGTTGTCATTCAAAGTTCAGCCCCTTGTGCTCAGACCAATTATATTATGAAAACAAAAATGCTACACATACATAAACTATTACTTACAATTTCTACACATCTCTCACTGTAGCTACAGTGATTACTGTAGCCTCACTGTAGCTACAGTGAGAGGGGTAGTGAGAGGGGTGTAGAAATTGTAAGTAAGAGTTTATGTATGTGTATCATTGCTCTTATGAAAAATTAGTGTTTTAAAACGCGCCGCCTAGGCCTGCCGCGGCGACTATCACCAAATCGTTGGTGATAGTCGCGCGGTCAAGTGGTTGAAATCGACGCCTAGGCACCGATTTCGCCGCTACTCGGCCGACTAAGCGCCGATACACGGCCGCTAATCGACCATGTATCGGCGCTGGTTTTTTTTTTGTAGAGGGACAATCAAAATGTCGTCGTTTGGGGGGTTTTAAACCCCTCAAAGTAACGTCGTTTTGCGCTGGTTGTTTATAATAATAATAAAAAAATCCCCCCTCGCCTGACCCTATTTCTCTTTGCGCACTCTCTGCTCTCTGGTTTCATCTTCTTCTCTTTGCGCACTCTCCTCTGTTTCTGCGCATAAGGTAAATTTATTCTTTTATTTTTTTTTATTTCAACTTGATTTAATTGGTTATTTGATTTATTAAAACTATTTAATATTTATTTTGTTATTTGATTAATTTATTTTGAAATTAATTCTTCAGCTCATTTTTTTTGTTTTTGTTGGAATACTAAAATTATGCCCAAGTATTTTATTAGTATTACTTTATTGTATATTTGTATTACTTTATTAGTATTTTACTATTTTAGTAATATTTATAGTTATTAATTAATAATGCCCAAGTATTTTAATATTGTTAGTTAATTGTAATTTGTTAATAATGCTTATTAAATTAATTGGTTTCTACTATATAGGATAGGACATGACTTCTTCTTCCGCTGCTTCTAATTCGGAGTATAATCCCGTTCTTAAACGAAATTCAAATGATGTTGGATGGGAGTATGAGGCTTTAGTAGATCCGAATAACTTGGATAGAGTGAAATGTAAGTTATGTTCAAAAAAAAAATTCCGAAGGAGTTTATAGAATGAAAGAACATATTGGGCATATATCGGGGAATGATGCAAAGTGTCCAAAGTCCAGTAAATAAGATCAAGAGAAGTGTAGACAAGTCATTTTGGAGGCAAGAAATAAAAAGAAAAGAAAAGACAACCATATTAGTGAGATAAGGCAAGGAATTAATATTGGGGGCGATGAAGAAGAAGATGAAATTCGTGAAATAGAAGAAGGGTTAGATTCAAGACCCCCTCGACATCGCGACCCTTTAGATAGGTGGACAGTGGCAACCCCTCCTGATTCTTCAGCTAGTGATGGTAAAACAATGCGGCAACAAAATATTAATGAAGCAATTTTTAAAGAGAAGACACATAATGTGAAGCGATTTGTTGCTAAGTGGGTTTATGAATCTGGTATTCCGTTCAATGCCATTGACAATGATAGCTGGATAGCGATGATGGAAGCAGTTGGTCAATTTGGACCGGGTTTCAGAGGTCCTAGCCAATATGAATTGAGGGAGCCATTATTGAAAAAGGAAGTTGAAAGTGTTAAAGTTTTTCTACAACATGAGAACGAGTGGAAGGAGAACGGGTGTTCTATCATGACAAATGTTTGGAGTGATAGGAAAAGGAGAAGTATAATGAATTTGTGTGTTAATTGCACAATAGGTACCATTTTCCTTTCTTCCAAGGAAAGTTCCGATGTGGCGCATACGGCTGAGCACATTTATGAGTATGTAATGACGGGCATTGAACAGGTGGGGGCGGAAAATATGGTTCAAGTTGTAACAGACAATGCCTCAAACAATATGGCCGCGACAAAGTTGTTGAAGGCGAAGATGCCAAATATTTTTTGGAGTTCATGTGCTACTCACACCATAAACCTCATGCTTGAAAGTATTGGGAAATTGCCGAGGTACAAAAAAATCATTGATAGTGCCAAGGCTTTCACCATATTCGTGTATGCCCATCACAAGACTTTGTCCATGATGAGATCGTTTACAAAACAGAGGGACATAATCAGACTGAGAGTAACTAGGTTTGCCTCAGCTTTCTTAACCTTACAAAGTTTGATCGAGAAAAAATAAAGTTTGCGAACTATGTTTGCTAGCACGATATGGGATGAGTGCATATACTCGAAGCAAGCTAAAGGGAAAGCTGCATTTGCCACGATGATGAGTGTCTCTTTTTGGAATGGGGTAACCCAATGTTTGAAGGTGTTTGGACCTTTGGTGATGGTGCTTCGATTAGTTGATGGGACAGAAAGCCATCAATGGGCTTTGTTTATGGAGAGCTAAAGATGCAAAAGAAGATATAAAGGATGCATTGAACAATATTGAGAGTAATTATCGGCCAATCTTGGAGATTATTGATAGTAAAATTGAAGGGCGGCTTGATACTCCATTGCACTGTGTTGCTTATCTATTAAATCCTTACTACTACTATAAGGATACAAGTATTGAGTACGATGTGAATGTAATGGATGAGGTATTTACGGTTGTGGAGGCTTTCTTCCCCAATGACATTGGCATACAAAGTAAGGTGATAAATGAGGAGTTGGCTTCGTATAAGACAAAAGATGAAGCTTTTGGTAGAGAAGTGGCGGCCAAAGCATGTCGGGTATCGATTGATGTTTTTAATCCAGGTAAAAACAAAGTAATCATTTGAATTATTTTACAAAATATATAAGATTTATTATATTTTTATTCAAACTATTTATGTTAATTAATTAATTTGTAGTTTCATCGTGGCGTACATATGGACATCATACACCTAACTTGCTAAAAATGGAAAAAAAAAATGATACTTTCATTAACCACTAGTTCATCCGGGTGTGAACGAAATTGGAGCACTTTTGAGGGGGTAAATATTTAACATTAACTAAATATTTGATTATTTTATTTTGTAATTATTAATATTAATTGATTTATTTAAATTATTTATGTAGATTCACACGAAGAAAAAGAATAGACTAGATGTGAATCGATTAAACAATCTTGTCTTTGTTTCCTTTAATGCCATGTTGAAGAACAAGCACAAAAGGGAGAAGGATTTGAAATTGAACGTATTACAAGCAAAATATGCTACTAATGCACAATGATGGATTGTTGAGGGTGGTGACTCTGGTGATGATGAAGAAGTAGAGCCCGGTTCGGGGCTTACTTGGAGGATGGTTGGAGAAGCATCTGGGGCAGATGAAATGTTACAACCTCGAAAAAGCGCTAGAAATGCTGAATACAGAGAACTTGATGAAGAAGATTTTGATTCTGATGAAGAACCTAAGGATGATGAGTTGGAAGTGGATGAAGAAGAATTAGATATTTAGTTATATTTAATTTTGTTAAAGGATGATGAACATGAACTTAGTTAAATGATGTTTTATATCATTATATGGTTGATTGAGTTTGATTAATGGTTTTATGTTTTATTACATTTTGATTGAATTTATATGATTTGGATTATTTATGAATTATGATGTTGGAAAATATTAGATTTTTAACTGTTTGCCGACTAATTGCCTAGGCCCTAAGCGCTGGGTCGCCGCCCGACTAGCGCCTAGCACGTTTTAGAACACTGTGAAAAATAGATTCCAATAATGAAACCATCAAATTTGGTTGGAAGCATCATGATAATATATTATATTACTGTTTTACACAAAAAGTACATGCGGGAAATATTGCTATTAGCTTTTCCACAAAAATGATTTTTTTTTTTTTTTTGTAGCCTTCCAAGAACATATCCAGAATTGATTTCAAGTTTTATACTATAGTCAATATTACTAGACTTGTATGATTAACATGGGCAAAGGTTCCATCTTCCATATGAGAAATCCAAATATAAAGCAAAGACACCAACAACAGAGGTCAATCAACTAATTAGAAATCTGAACTAGTGTGCAAGCAGAGATATATATAAACTGGACCAGCAGTTTAGATTTCTGGAAAGACAAATGATAAATTTGTATCAGGCATACCAGAAGCACTTGTAGCTGTTTGGCTTCTTTTCTCTGCATCTTGATTATCCTTCATATTCCGTCCAGATGTTGATGGAGATTTTCGGTTCACATCTTTTCCTGCCTGAGAACCAGAGGCCACATCTGTCCCTCCCTCGCGTATCTGCCGGGCTTGCTCCGCCATAAGTTGCCATTTCGATAGCATGTCATCTCCCCCAACAGCAGCACGAGCAGCAACATTTGCAGCTGTAGCTCTCATTTTGTCATCCTCCTCTTTGTTTACCTGCAACTCTAGCAGAAAGTTATACAAGACAGCTTCATTTGTACAAGTGGTCAACAAATGTAATGCTTGGCAGAATGATAACCCTTGATACCTTCACTGATTTTCCACGACCATCATCTTTCTCCTTATCACCATCAACTCCGCCATCACCCTCAGGCTGCATTTAAGAGGCATTATACACACAGAACTTCAACAAATGAAATTAATATCACAAATGGATATGTGTATGCGCATGCACACATATTTCTCTATGCACGTGTCTTTGTGAGTCATGTGCAGCCAATAGCTTAACTCCTGCATCATAATACATAATGCACAGATCACACTCACCTCATTATTTTTTCGCAGTTTTTCCTCTTCGGCCTGCTTCTTCTCCCATTCTTCTCTAGCTTTCCGGTTTATAGTCATAATTTGTTGCCGAATATCTGAGGTAATAATAGTCCGATGTCTAGTTTTCTCTGCATCAACCCGCTATAGATATGTGTTTAAATAAGATGACAATGGGAGTTCATAGAAGCCTGCAAAAATAAAATTAGACTGACCTGCTTTGATAATCTGATAAGGTTACATAAGAGTCCGCGCATCCTCTCCTCGACACACTGAAGATTCAGTAACATGAGCATACTAGCAGGAATATCATTATGAAAAGGACCAAGTAGTTAGCATCATACCAAGGACAAGCACCGCTCCACATCATTGCTCATATTCTTCAAACCACATTTGGTCACTGCCATACAAAAGGCAAATTAGAAATCAAGTGAAGTGTGTGACAGATTCACTTATGTGAGCACAAAGTTCATGCATACAAGGAACTACACAACATGTGTAGGATACTAACTGATTTCAGCCACTTTTTTCTGCAAGGGAGTTTTCTGCAAGATCAGCCTTTCTTCTTCTTCTTGCACAACCCTTCGAGATGCTTCTGAAACTCGACTGTCCTCCTTGGGCCCAGAAAACAGTTGTTCTTCTTCTTCCTAATTTTGAGCACAACCTCAGATGGGTTAGAAGTTGTCTAAATCAACTTAACGAGTTTGCACTCCTCCCTAAATTAAAATTTTGTAGGTTTGGATGATGATCACCAAAAACCATACCCTGAGGTTAACTCCACTGACAGCAGTAACATCATTGAGTTGTTCAATGCTTTGATCCGAAAAGGCCCCAGCTACTTTTTGCTTCTTACTGTATATACATAAGTTAGATGCAACATGTTATAATGACTAATGAGGATGAAAAAAATCATTTTTAAATAAACAATCAAATCAATAACATCGTTTATGCAACAAGATTTATTTTACCTCGGTAGAGGGGGTGAAGAACCAGGAGGTTCAAGCGGTTTCTTCTGACCAACAGAAGGCTTTTTTGGAGGTGTCCTAGCATTAACCCCAGCTGGAGACGTCACAGAAGACATCCGAGAGCTTAACTGATAAGACAGCAGCAGCGAGGAGACAACATATTACATTACATGCCACTTCAACTGTAAAACTTTAGCCATCAATGTGGTTAAAATGCTGATATCAATATCATTTGACACAATTTGACAAGCATATCATGTCAGTTCAAATCAGAATATGGCAAGTAGTTGCTGAGAGACCGAGTCATTGTAAACATTAAAACAAATAGCTGTTCGCAGCTGACAAAATCTTCTCATTTAACTAGACACCAAATGCAAACGGCACATGGTTTTATACATATATCACTTAGACATTAACTGTTTAATATAATGAACAAAGCATTTCCCCAAAGGCAGCAAACTTTTATTGTATATGACAATATGATAGCTTCTTGGATGAAGCAACGATTCTTGAAGCATGAAACAAAATATTAAGAACATGTGGGGAGGATGAGTTACAAGACCTTGCAAAAGAAAATGCAATATAGAGAACATTACAATTGAGGTTAATCTTACTGGGGCGTTAGGATCTAACTGTGTTGTTGTGGAAGAAGTAACTGAATTTGAGGGCACAGTGCTAGTAGATGCAGGGAAACCCATTCTGGGAGACTGCTTCTCAAAAGCCTCTTCCTTCAAAGTTCCTGGAACTGTACTTCCCGGTTCCACCTGTGCAACAGACAATCCCTGTGAGGTAGACGGATGCAATTTGTGCGGTTGATTGATACCCTGATCAATTGGTTCTGGCTTTACATATGTCAGTGATGACAAAGGTCCAGAACTCTGCTCTTTATTTGCTGACGCTTGCCAAGGAACTGAACTCTGCTGCAATGTTGAATTGTTTGTAAAGTGAGAAATCGAACCACCCTGCACTTTTCCTTGATCATTCATAGAATTTGGCCTCTCAAACTTAGGCGCCTTCATTGTGTTCATAGCTTGGCTTGCCCCTCCTGACAGAGTTGATCCCACATTTTGATGATGCGTAATTTGCCTCATCTGTGAATCATGAGGATGTGGTTTCAGAGATGATCCTGGAGGATTCACATTTGCCCCGAGTACGGATGATAACCGCCACTTCCATACATGGTAAAGGAAGTTTGTGGAAAGTGCAAATGTTGTTGCTGCGGCTTGTTAAGTCCTTGTACAGGAATTGAAGAGTGTTCCCTTTCTTGATTGGCAGTGCTTGGAGTGGAAGAAGATATTTGGCTAGCATGTATTCCATGAGAACCTGACTGATGCTCCAACTCTCGAGATTTTTGAGCACTGTTTTCTTTAATTGGGTAGCTTGAACCAACCTGCATGTGGACTGATGAAGCAGGAACATGAATTGGATCTGCAGGAGGGTTGACGCCCTTCTGATTAATCTGACCAAATGAGTGGGTATCACCAAACTGTGTGGGAGCAGCACTACCTGATGGCATCCGTAACTGCTGTTGCCGTGCCGAAGCTTGGGACTGTATCTGGAACTGACTGCCGCCCATCTGCAAATTTGAGTCACTAATTTAACTTGCTCAAGCCATGCAATCGACCAAGAGGGCACTAAGTGCGCTATAGTCATATTCAACTCATTCTGTAATTACCTGTGATTGCATTTTATTTACTGCCAATCTGAGCATCTGATCACCAACAATATCCCTCATATGTCGGACAAACACATCTTTAACAATTTCGTTTTTCTGAAAACAACAGAGAAATCATCACAACACACGATATAAATAACCATTGCTTAATAGAAAAACAGAATAGTTGACAAAAGCAATTTGTGCCAGAGACAAACCTTCAGTTTACTGTATAAAGTATGAAGCTGCATGGCTCTATCTTTATCAAGATGCGGTACTAAGGCGGGAAGCAACATGGCAAATGGTACTTGTTTACCACGATGCATGGGGTTATTAGCCTGCTCTGCACCTATTGCCTGTTGATTACTCGTCTTCTGTATTTTCGAATATTCACTAACTTGATTTTGTATTCTCTCTGGCTCATGCATTGAAACAGGTTTTTTTTCAGAAATCTGAATTCCAGTGGTTTGAGAAACCTGGGCAGGTTTTTTTCCTTCTGCCTGCCCTTGCTGACGATCATCTTGGGATTGTTTCTGTTGTAAAGACCGGCGATTGAGTTCCTCTGAGACTGAGCTGGCATTCTGCTGCTGCTGATTCTCCGCAACTGATCCATGTTGCTTTAGCTCCATCTGTTGCAAATGCTGTTCTTGCAGCCGTGCACTTTCTAGACCTTGTTGACTATGAAAGTTTGTATTTTCATCCTGGCTAGGATTTTGCCACTGAGCCATTGGCTGACTCGAGGTACTGTTGCCATCTTGTCCTTGAATCAATGCTGTTCCAAATTTTTGTAGCAGGAATCATAAAACCAGAAAGTGGCATATAGAACCAAACGGAAAGAGCATAAAAGAAAACCAACAGGACTGTATATCACATAGATTTTCATCCCCATAAAACAAATCAAATAACTTCAAACTTTAAAGATAAAATAGTAAAAAATAAAAAATAAAAGAAAGAACAGCAAAATTGCATATCTTCAGAATTAAATGTTCGGTTGCAACTCTACACATGCAAGCTATTAAAAAGACTTCGGAGGAAACTCTTCCAAAAAGGAATCTTGACATGACAGAAAGAGTCTAAGAAAGAGAACATGCTCAGCAATCAATCTTCATATTAAACAGTTAAATTCAATTTTAATTTCATCTTCAGCATATTATTGAAGAAGCTAGTTCCTGCCAACTCTTACACCCAAATCAATTGTGCTGATCAACTGACCAAGTACCCACCGTCGTTTCAGCTCTCTAACTCAGTCTAAATTTTTGTTGGCAATTCGTTTTATCGCTACTTCTATGCAGACAATAAGTTCAATAAATAATTTACTCCAAACATCAAAAACATGTAGAATTGCAAAGCAGAAACAATTAAAAAATAAATTAAATTATACAAAAAAAAAAAAAAAAAGTTAAATCTAATACCGGAATCTGGATCAGACGGCTGGGAAGTTGACACATCGCCGCCTATATCCCGATTCAAGGCGGCCTGGAACGCATCCACGTCAGCCCCCGAATGCATAGACTCGTCCTGCGTCAATTTTAAGAGCAAAATAATAAATAAATATTATGGAATCAAAATTTATATAACCCGTGATAAATGATAATGACAGAGAAATTGAGACAACCTCGTCTTCTTCGAGGAGCTTCACTATGGAAGGGTCCATGGTTATGATTTTTCTGCGCCTCCAACTGTGATTGCGTGTTGCCTCACCAGCAGGTGACTGCAGACTTTCCTTTGGAACCAGGTGGCAGCTATTCTTCGCTTACTGCTAGAATCTGGGCACTCCAATATAATTTAAAAAATATTTTTTTAAAAAAGGAAAAGAAACAATAAGCATTTTCAAGAAAATAAAATTTAATTATTGACAAATATGAAATATCCTTTTGAGAAAACCAAGTTGCATGAGATGCTACACAGGAGAACTTTGGAGTTAGTGGGTTTCGATTTTATACAGACATGACCTAATATGAGTTAATTCTGGTTTTTTCTTTTTCGTCTTCGATAGTGAATTTAAAGTGAGTTATAGTTTATGGGTCACCCGGAAACTTTTAGAGCCCATTCTTGATAACGGATCGAAAAAATAATCTCAGAGCCCATATTATGTGTATGGGCCTCACAGATTTAAAAATAACTAATTTTAGATTTAAAGAATACGGGACAATTATATGTGTGTGACACATCATAATTGTATTTCTCATCTTCTTTATAATCTCATTCGATTGTGCAATAAGATTGTTATACAACGTAAACGAGTGAATCAAATATTTTATTCACTCCTAATAAAATATTGATATTTATTTTTTTATTATTTAAAAATTATTCGGATCTAATAATTTAACAATAATATTTTTAATATTTTTTTAAAAAATATATTAAAAATGTTGAGAATTGAAAAATTATACCACAGCCAACACCCGAATCGCCGCTTGGTACAAATCAGGCAAAAGCAATATAGAGTGTTCAGGTAATAGCTCCCTGAAATTAGAGAAAAATGAGCAGCAAATGCAAATCCATAAAAACATTAAGCAACGGCATCCTCCTCCGGCTATCGGAGCAACAACAATCCCTCATCGGAGTCGGTTATTTTATTGAGCCTTTCCTCACAAACCAGCATTTGAGGAGATTTTATTGTTCGCGCCAACTCAGCAAAATCCGAGATCCCAAAATCTCTCATTCTTTGAATGTATCGTCTCGTTCTCGTTCTCATTCATTCTCATCTAATTTCAGTTCGTCAAAGATTGGATTTGTGGGATGGTATTTGGGCAAGCTCGAATCTCATCCACTTACCACCAAAAGCATTACAGCTTCACTTATTTACGCGGCTGCTGACTTAACATCTCAGGTGTATTCTTATTTATTTATTGGTATTTTAAATTAAATGGAGAAATTGTTTATTTTATTACGTTCATGTTTCAAATTTATGCTTCGTGATTACAAATATTGGCACATAAAAGATTAATTTCTCTGCGGTTTATGCAAAATATCATAACATACTAGTGTGGTGTCGTTCCTTGCGCAGGTTGAATAAAATTTAAATCTTATTTTTTTTTTATAATAATAAAATAGTTGCAGAGGAATTTATTTATGAATATGATTTGCATGAGTTGGTTAAGAAAAAATCGATGTGGCATTTTAGGAAGAAAGACGCTAAATCTTTATTATATATAAAGATAAAAATGTTAACCTTTGAATTTATACGTTTATTTGGGAGGCTTGATTGATAAGTGCCTGTACAGTTGTTAATTTATTTGAGTTTAATATTCATCTTATATTCTCAATTATGTATCCTTACCTTTGTTTTTTGTTAATATTTACCTCAGATGATTACATTGCCACCTTCCGGTTCTATCGACTCAATTAGGACGTTACGTATGGCAGCATACGGGATGCTAATTTTAGGGCCAACACAGCATTATTGGTTCAATTATCTATCTAGAATTTTACCAAAGCGGGATGCATTAACAACCTTGAAGAAGCTTTTTATGGGGCAGGCTATATATGGACCATTGATAACCACTGTTTTCTTCTCCTATAATGCTGCCTTACAAGGTAAACATAAACCGTATAGTTAGTTAAACTTCTATTGGTGGTGTTGTTTGAACTCCTTCATAGTGGACCGATCATGGCTCTTCACAGAGACTTTCATGTCATCTCTGATTCCTGAGACAGTATAGCTTATTGAGGGTTTGCTTTATTGCATCTATTTGTGGATTCATATGGTATAAACCATCAATTCTTTGCAAAATCTGATAAGTACGATTCTGGTATCGTATTGGGGAAAAATACTCTTTTTTTGGACATGATAGAGTTCTAGGCCCTTTTTGTTGATTACAGCGTCCATTACTTAGCTGTTTTTGCTGCCAGGATGTGCAAAGGGGGGCAGTTTGGGGTTATTGGTACTTAGTTTATTAACTTACTGACATTGGCTAGCTTGAAAATTCTAGTTTTTGGTTATGTAGGATACTCTGCTTCTACTCAGGTATTCACGAGTTACTTTACTTTGTGCCAATTTCAGGTGAAAACACTGGTGAGATTGTGGCTAGATTGAAACGCGACCTTCTTCCAACAATGGGAAGAAATCTTGTGTATTGGCCGTTATGTGATTTTGTTATGTTCAAATTTATACCTGTTCATCTACAGGTAAACAAATTCTCATTATCACTTCCTGACTGGATGGATTAGTTTATGTTCTACCTCTTAATCCATGGAAACTAATAGTTTGGTTTAATTTTTGTTGATTTTTGTTTGCAGCCATTAATGAACAGTTCGTGTGCATATGTTTGGACAATTTATCTGACATACATGGCCAGCTTAAGTAAAGTGAGCAGCAGTTAGAGGTGGACCTGAAATAAAGTCCTGCTAAAGATTTTCCTGTTTCCTGGACTTTATCGTGTCAGGTTGATTCACAATTATGATTTTATCATCAAAACTATTGTATGAATTTTTCAGACCATGATTATTGATGTTAAATTTTCCCCCATTAAATTAGAGGAGAAATTCTTGGGCCATTTCGCTGGTAGAGACTCTGCATTGGGGTTGAATGTAAATAACATAGCAAATGCTAGCCAAATAGGAAACATATTGCTAGCTATAGACTCTGGCTCAGACCTTTAACTGGAGTGATTGCTTGATCAGTTGGGCTGAGGTCAGTTTTCTGGCAAAAGGCGATAAAAAAGAAACACCAGGCGATTCGAGAAGGGAATGATTGAACAAATAGGCTTCAGGCGCAGTGTCTAATATTTCCTCTTATATTCTCTTGCTTGAGCGGATTAGCTGATCTCTGGCAAGAAGATAGTCTTTTAATTTTCAAGTTTTGAAACTTTTAGAGGCCTAATCTTTTGTGTTGATTTTACAATTTACCTCACCAATGGCAAGCATTATCATCATAGACCCAGTAAGTTGGATATAGATTCGTTTGTATTAGTTATTTTTCTGCCGCTGAACTTGCGATCCTCTTGATTTAAGCTTGAATATGATAACAAATTTCACTTGATAGCTTGTGATGTTTTTTAAAATCCCATGAATTTCTCCTCAACAGCTGCAACTTCTAATCCACACTAGATATGATTTAAAAGCAGCAGC
Organism: Zanthoxylum bungeanum; assembly: GCA_019454045.1. NCBI lineage: Eukaryota > Viridiplantae > Streptophyta > Magnoliopsida > Sapindales > Rutaceae > Zanthoxylum > Zanthoxylum bungeanum. Next base: position 100,209 of record SKCR01030853.1, read on the forward strand.
ACAGTAATAAGCGAAGCCATAAAATGAGATTATTTGGTTTGTGATCTGCATAATTTTTTTATTTTTTGATAACCGGGTGTTCGGGCTAGTGTCATAAGCAAAATGCATTTTGGGGGTTGATATGCAGAACTTCTTAATGAGTTTAACAAAAACCTCTTTTTGAAAAGTGGCATACATGATGAAAGTTGCAAAATAGATTTCATATTTTTGGTGTAACTTATCTCAAGCTCGCCCAGTAATCGTAAGCTGGCAGATTTGGTTGATGCGTAGAATTTGTGTTAAATCATAAATAATTTTAGTTAAAAATTTTACTTATTTATTAAATGATTGATTCTATCAGGATTTAATTGGATTCGATTATTTAGCTTAAATATAATTAATAATCAAATTTGAATTCATTTAAATTTGTTTACAGTTACATATAAAAAATAACAATCAATAAAATTACGAAACTAACCTTATTATTTAATCATTTTTGTTCAAAAATATTAAGTAATTTAATTAAACAATTCAATTATATTCAATTCGATTATGAGCTATTTAGTAAACACATTGTAGGTGCCTAATTTTAACCATACTCTATTGGCCACGTGTCGTCACACAAATGAATCTTCATATGTACAATACTAATAGATGGGAAAAATCTAGAAGATATTCGGAACTCCCGGAACCCCTAAGGAAACTTGTATATTAGTCATTCAGGGGTGATGTCAATCATTATGGAGTGTTGT
>SKCR01030854.1:0-172920 GCA_019454045.1 Zanthoxylum bungeanum
CTCCTCACTTAGGGCATACGTTATATAACACTGAAACTGGTCGGTCTGAGATCCCATCTTTGTTCCTCGGGTCGGCACACCGAGGTATATGATACTAATCAAATCTCCCATAACTTTCTCTATCAGGTCGGGTTGTCATGCATGGACCTTATCGGGTGGGATTTAACAAACTTTCAGAAAACTCCAAATCCATCACTCTTCATGTGGTCGAGTCGGTATACCAACTTGTTTCATCATCCATAAGCTCAACCCTTGGGAGAACTCATTTGTATCACAAGGTCGGGTCCCTCTGCCAAACCCCGTCTGTCTCTCCAAGCCATTGAGCCTTTATCATCTATTTTTGGCTAAGTACAATACCCATTCCACCCATTCTCGGTATTTGAACCCTTCATCAGGGTGAAAACCACCATCAATAATAATATTTAATGATTTTTTAATAAGCATTTGATGATGTTTAGATTTTTGATTCTAAATATGTACTATTAAATTAACTTAAATCAAACGCAAAATAAATATTAAATTAAAATACAAAAATAATATAATATAGGTTCGGTACGCTGCAATAATAAATTTACCTGTAGCATCTCAAGTGCCACGTGGCACAATCTTAACTGTTGGGTCATGATCCAACAGTCACGGTTTACTTGGGGCCCACGCAAGGTAAAAAATTCAATTTTTTTTGTTACTTAGCAATCCAATGACTCACGTGTTGTCACATGATCTACTATAGGGGACTGTAGTAAATTTACCCCACCCCTCCCCCCCCGGTTCCGAGAAAATCTTTGGTGTAACAGTGGTACCACGTCATCCATGCAACAAGTTAATCATCCATTGCCACGCGTGCTAAAAAATTAAAAAACAACTAAAAAATAAGTATTAAATTATACATACCACGTCACCCATACCACCGTTGCACCAAAGATTTACTCCCTGGTTCCATATATAATATATCTAGAAAAATAGTTGCAATCCAGCTCAGGCAATTATATTAGTTTTATTCAATTCTAGCAGTCAGGAATTTTCTAATAATTAAGGTTTGATACCGAACTGAATTATAAATCCAATACAACACAAATTCAGTTGAATATTGGATTTTGATTTTTTTTTTTAAACCCCCCTGTTTAAAGCAATTTTGTTACAGGGGGTCAAGAATTGTTCTTTTTTACACTCCAAAGTTGACAATAAAGGATTACAAATTTTTTTATTTACTTTTCTACCACTCACATACAATTGCTTGTTATACAAAATAAAAATAGGAGGAAGTAAGTTTTTCCACCTAAACTTAATTTTAAGTTTGAAATTAGTCGAAAATCTGAAAAGTATTCACCGATCCATCCGAAATTTATAAAATTCTATTATTTTCCACCTTAAGGATAATATTAACTAATTATGTTATTTTTTTTTTACAAGAGAAGACTATTATACCCTTACTCTCAATTGAAAGTTAAAATGATCATTTTAACCAAATAAAAGGCAAATTATTTAAGTACAATTATTTAATAATAAATAACTAATTAAAAATGAAAAATATTATATTTATATTTATTTTGTATTATATTTATATTTTTTAAATTTTAATTCTATTCTTTTTATTTTGTATTTTTTAATTCTATTCTATTATATTTGTATTTTTTAATTTTTAAAAATATAAATTAATAAAAATTCTGGATCTGGGCCCTAGAATTCCGAACCTACTTGGATCCATATCTGTGAGATTCTGGAATTTCGCTGCCCCGGTCCAATTTTTTTTACAAACTCGGATGTTTTTTCAAGACCAATGGATTCAGGAGAAATTCGGACTTTTTTGTCATCCCTATCCATAGCTCACTTCTAACTACCATAAAATATTTTTTGAAAAAAATATTGGACTTGTCAAACATATGAAAACACTTTCCGAAAATTTTTCAGATGATCGCCAAACACAAGAAAACATAAAATCATTTTATGGTGAAATAAACTGACTTTTAATTTTCTTTTTCTTTTTCTTTAATTCAACTTGTTAAATAGTCAAAATACCTATATTACATCAGTAAAAATCTAACATTATTAAATATTTGGTGGATAATTGTAGACATTGTATTTTTACGCATAGTCCAATGATGAGTCTCTTATGAGAACACTCTCTAAAATCTTGGGAAGTTGCAAAGATGAATGCCAGAAGGGAGGGAACTCCAGGGAATTCATAAAACACAGCCAAACACCAGACGGACGTCTCCTATGTCTTGCCTACCATCCCTCTCACCAAAATACATGGCCGAATATATTTTGAAACCCTAAATTCAGCCGGACATATCACAGCTGTCACTAAATGCTCAAATTATTTGTTACTAAAGACAAAAGATCTAATTATGACTAGCCGGATATAAAATTCAAATTTCACATCCGATCGGACATACATTAAAGTGGTTAACGCACGTAACGGACTGATCAATGGCCTACCTGACTTAAATTTTATATTATAAGTATGGATGAACATGTATCGAATGTTACAATCTTCAGTAATGCCAAACAGAAAGGAGAGTGGAAATGGATTATGTTTCCCCTTCCCATTTCCAGACCCAGCCTCTCACTATAAAATGAGGCCTTCCCCCAATCTTGAGCTATCTACAATTTTGAAAAAAATACTGAAACTCTGATATACAAACACCTTGTCATATTGTGATTCTGCAAACTTAGAGAGAAACCTATGAGAAGAACCAGCAAACTCTCTGAAGTTTCTTTCTTTCTAGCAAGCATCCAAGCCACAACCTAGGCATTCAGAGGTGTCTTTCTAAGCCAGACTACTGTAAGACATACGACCTGAGGGCACCCTTATTATTATTTATGTGTTTTGGAGTTTCTGTTCTAACACATAATCTTCGGCTGGATGTCTATCACGTCCGGCCAGACATGCACACATCTCATGCCACTTGATAAACATATCAGGTTGCCTCTATTATTTCTGCCTCTACTATTTTCTTTAGTTTAGTTACTTCATTCATATTTATTTATGTATTGATATGCATGTTGTTATTGTTCTCTTATTATCATTTCACGTATGCTAGCATGTTAGTTGCTTCATTACTGTTGATATATGACTGCTAGTATTACTTCATCATTCTATTATTGTTATGTATATCATTTGATTACTATAATGCATGATCCCGCACTTTCTGATTACTGATTTCAATTATGTCATGATACTATTATCAGTTATTCTGCATCTACGCATCATATCCAGCCAGACTTCCACTAAGTCCAGTCGGATATAAATAAGGACATCAGACCGGATATACAATATGTCCAGCCATACATTAATTGCCTGAAAAATTTTTATATGAGTGGTTTGTTTACTGTTATAATCATTATTATTTTGACTATTATTACAAGATGTGTGTGATGCTGCAGTTAGACTTCATGCTTTATGAAAATATATCCGGCCAGATTTGCAGTATGTCCGGCCGGACATACACCATTTTGCTTAGTTAATATTTCGCTATAAATTTCATTATTCATCGACATTTGTTTTGCTTTTTCTATTTCTTTTATTATGAATATTTGTGTCGTGTATACTATAAATTGTTGTTGCATGCTAATACATTATAAGATGTAGGGATACCTCATTTGAGCGTAATATTATACTGGCATCAGTAATGGACAATTTCGAACCTAAATAAGTTTAAGGTCGAACCTTGCAGGGGGTGTAATGCGGTCTTAAATCATTCTCGATTTCTCATACCGGGTGGCAACTCCATTATTCTCTGGTTAGCCTCTCTGTGGGGCCATTCGTACTCTCTACGGGCTGCGAGCCCAACAGTGTAATAGTCGTCGACATCATAGACATAGCGGTAAACCCCACTTCGCTCCTATAATAACAATACAATTTTCTAAGTTTCGGGGTGGATCAATGAATTTTCTTGCATTTTTTGGTAGTTTTGAACTTTCACTTAATTTTGGGTGTAAAACGTGACTTACCCTAATAACAACAGCCCTCAATGGCATGTCAAAAGTCTCTTTTGCCCTTGAGATGTCATTTTTTGTTTAACTCTATTAATGTAATTTAGTGTTTTTGAACATTACATGATACTAGGATAGATCAGTGAACACTTTTCAAGTTTTCGAGTAGTTTCGAACTAAAACCAAACTTTAAGTGGAAAATTGACTTCGCCCATATAATTAAGACACATTTTAATTATGTGGGTCTAAAATAAACTAGATTTATTTTTTAATATTCAATTTAAATTTTTTTATTTAGATCTAGACATTAAAATCCTAGTCATTGATCTTATGTAATCTAACAGTAGATGAATTGTTATTTGACTTTAAATATCTCTCATTAGATTGACTTAAAGAAATGATCAAATTCTAAGCCGCACTTTAAATCTAGGGGTGACAATCTGGGTCATGGTTCATTTTTTTCGTTTGATTCGATTCTCATTATGTATTTGAAAAAATTGTTTCGTTTAATAAGCGGATCAATTCGATTCCATTTGTTTATTAAACGAATCGAATACGAATTTAATCTCATGATTCGTTTATTCGTTTAGGATTTATTATCTATTTTTCTTTTGCTAGTTTTTATTATTTTTAGTTGTTACCAATTATCACGGAAAAAATAATTTTGTCTTTATTTGATGGGTCATTTTTAGTAAATCTATTAATTGTGTATTTCATACTTATATGTTTATAAAGAATTAATATAAATAAATTTTGATAATCTATGTTGTTAAATTATGTCACGATTAAACAAATATTTATTTAAGATTAATATATTAAACGAATAAGTATTTGTTTACGAATCCATCTCATTTTAATTCGATTCATTCAGGATTCAACATAAATTCGATTTGTTACCTTAATTAAATCATAATGTTTGTTTATTCTATGTGCATGAAACTTGTGAAAGAATTTCAAGAGTAAAAAAGGTTGGTATGAGAATGATGAAAAGACAATTGGGGTACATTAGCAGCCTTTAAAGTAACGTTATCAGATTAAGAATTTGGCATTTGTTAATTGATCATAAAGTTAAGTTTTGACCTATACCTTTGTTCAACAAAGATAATATATCATTTAATTTTAGGATTATACTATAATTCTGAATTATTATACTTATGTGGTCTCTACACTATTATCTCTCCATCATTGAACGATCATTTAGGGGCCTTAACTGATGATCTGATATTCAAACATGTTATTTTGACGTCATATCTAATATTCAGAATTTATTATCTTGATTTAATCATTACAAATTTCATGCTCTAAACTCTAAGCTATACGAACTTAAATATGAAAAATAGTATATACATATGGATATATTAAAAAGAAAAAATACTTCATAAATAAATATATTCCTACGCAATAGTTATGAATTCTTGACTAGCCTAAAATTAGCATTTTAAATGGAACTGACATTCACAATGAAAAAAAAAACATTCCACAACTCAAATTTTATGGACGTGATATGTTGTTAATCATTTTTAACATGCATAATTCAACCAAATTAATAAATAGTAAACATGTAATATATGAATTAAACATAAACTCAAAAGAAAAAAAAAATTGAGAATTATTTATAGAAGATGATCTTTAAAACTAACTCCAGTAAATTTTTTCCTTAAAAACTTATTAGTCTCGTCTCAATGCTCTTACGGATATCTTGATTAACGTTCTCTGAAGATACTTAGTTGTTTCTTGTAAAAGGGATAATGTCTTCTTCAAAAATTATGAACTTGAAAATGATGGAAACTCTCTAAACTTTACACTTCCTATTTTATGCCTAAAGACTTGTGAAATAATTGAAATAATTTAATGAATGAAAAATGAGAACTCAATGATCTTATTTATAGACATGGAGGGTTGTCTTTATAAAGATATTTTTTTTTAAAGGATGTAATTCTCTAAAAATTATAACCCTCCAATATACATTTTGAAATCAAAGATTATAATCTTTCACTTTAAGAGACATATTCTTTTAATTTATATTTTTCCTAAATGACACATATTAATGAATGTGTCTTCTAATGACATGCACTAAAAATATAAATATCAGTTTTAGAAAATTTTCCTAAATTTTTGCCTAATGAACTTTGGATTAGATTCTCACCGTTTTAGAGATGAACTAAACATACAAATATCATTTCATTATACGAAATCTGAATATTTATTTTTAAAACCTAAAGGTTTAGTTGTTCATTTTAAAATAACTGAGTCTAATTATTTATGAGTAATGATATAAGAATAAAAAGGTGATAAAATATATATTAAAATTAATCATAAAATACGAATATTATTATATTATGTTGTTAAAAAATAATTTTAACATTATGTATTTTATAATTAATTTTTATCACTCTTTAATTCGTTTATTATTTTTAATTAATTATTAGGACACACCTTGATAGTGAATATCCTTTATACGAAAAAAAAAAAAAAAAAAAAAAAAAAAAAAAAATTAAAAAATATTGCATATGACATGAATATCGAGCTAATATTGTGGCTAATTCATGCCAAATACTCTATGCTTACGGGTTACATATTAGGATGGCCAATGGTCGAGTATAGTACGGAGATATTAATATTTATTTCCACCCCGTTTAATAACGGATACAAAAATTATCCAATTACATGCTTTTAACGTATCGAATCCTGTGAGTCCCCGTGCAGGTCTCCTTTCACGTAGGGATTTTACCTCTTTTTTAACAGAGATTTCTAATACCTATATCCGACCCGTCGTACCAACCGGTATGAAAAATTATATCCTTACCCGTCCCTAACATACCGAGTTCATGCAAACCTCATCCCCACAGGGGATTTTCATCCTAATTACATGCATGGCTATTTCTTCAGTAATAAAAAAACAAATCCTTGTTCATTGAAAACAACAGTTTATATTAAATATGAGACTTATATTAGATAAGTACTAACTGATAATTTAATAATCAACATTCAAAACCCAATCCTTGGAAAAAAAAAAAAAAAAAAAAAAAAAAAACAACTTTTCGTTAAAAACATCTAATTTTTTTTTTTTAAAAAAATTACATTCTCAAAATTTTCCTTGTTGATTCCCTTAACTTTTATAATATTATTTATTAATCAGAATTTAAATGTCAAAAAGCAAAACTTGTAGGCAAGTTAAAAAAAAATAATGGAAGCCTTGATGTTGAAAATATGGACAAGCAAGAGCTGCTTTCATTTTCATGATTATTAATGGTATTGGTGGTGCTTGTCGGATCTTAAAACCTTTAGAGCTACTCTTTTAGTGTGAGATGGCGTCTTACATTAAAAAGCCTTTATAAGTTTTTGAAGCTCTTTTAGTGTGAGATGATGCCATTTTACATTGAAAAGCCTTTTCAAGTTTTCTAACTTTTTTCATACTTCATCCCCAACTTATGTATGATATATTTATTAGGGAAATTATCTTTTTTCCACCATATCAATACGGAATTTGAAAGTGTTCTCTTTTTCATCTATTGTTTGAAAATTGTTCCATTTACTGTGTTAAAAAAATCCGACGTTACAAGGATAATTCAGTCATTTAATATTTATAGAATTGAAATTATTATTTAAATGAGGGGAAATTATCATTTTTTCATCCATTGATTTTGAAAAGTACAATTTTACTCTCAAATTTTGAAAATGTTCCAAAATCCATTTGGTATTTCAAAAGTGTTATATTTTCCATCATTTCATTGTTTTAATAGGTAAGGTTAAAAATCACTAGAAAATTCATCGAAAATATAATATTTTCCTCACCAATTGCCTTTGGATTATTCTCTTTTCACTACATGGTCGAGACTATAGTCTCATATCCATTTGACGTCACTCCGTTTGACAAATGGGCTGGTGACGGTCCTCCAGCAATGTATTCCATTAGGCTCCATTATATTATTTAATATAGATTATATTGCATTATGGGTGTATTACATTAGCACTGTATTGTATCAATATTGTGCATCATTTGGTGCTACACAGTACTATTATATTAGCGATATTATTTACATTATTAATATTTAATATTTAATATTATTATTTATTTTAAATATATTAGTTAAATATATAAATAAAGATAAAAAAAAAAGAGTTGAAGGGAGATGATTGAGATTATTGAGAGCATTGAGAGTTAAGAGGGGAAGCATGAGAATCAATATCAAGATCATTACCATCAGACTTGTAAACACAAGAGATATCAGAGAAACATATCTCAGTAATAAAAAGTATTATTCGGTTTGTGTCCGTGGACGTAGGTGGGATCTGATCCGCCGAACCACGTTAAATCTCTTTGTTGATTGGTGTATTTATCTGTCTTTTGCTAAATTTTCTTTTGGTTCCCCCTTAACCGAACAAATTCACTATTGAGGGAGGATTGTCTCGGGAGTAATATTCCCATATTGCCCCTGAGACTAAAATCAGCCGTCAACAATTGGCGCCGTCTGTGGGGAACTCAACAAAAAGTAGTTCGCGTAGTAAAGACGATGGCAGAAGGTGGAAATCACCGGTCGACGGGGAGTTCAACATCAGAATGGATGGAGAATTATGGGTTAGCCACGTATCGTGAAACTGCTCTGCTTTATGATGATCAACACTCGGCAGCTGCTAACAAGCAGAGGGTTGCAACTGTTGTAGCTCATGAACTGGCTCACCAATGGTTTGGCAATCTTGTAACTATGGAATGGTGGACACATTTGTGGCTGAATGAGGGTTTTGCAACATGGGTGAGCTTGTTCCCAGAATGGAAAAATTGATGGCAAAGAACCATTTTTTAAAGTCAAATTTAGAAGTCAGAATTTGACATCAACACTTTGTCCTGTCTCCGTTTCCGTTTTCGTGTTTTAATTTTAAGACCCTCAAAACCCACCAGAAGCAGAAAACAAAAATAAAAAAAAAAAAAAAAAATGAGAGGCGTGTTGAAGCGTAACGCCACCGTTTCGCAGCTTCTGCAGGCCAACAATGTAACAAGAAGAAAATCACGGGCGTATTCACAGACCCAGTTGGCAGAATCCACTTGAACCTTCTGAAAAACCAGACGCAGTCGAGAGATTACTTCAAGTTGACGGATTTTTTAAGGAAGTCGACGACGAGGGCTTACAATGGAGCATCTCCTTATTATTCTCTGTTTTCATCTGCTTTTTCAGCATCCTCTGCCAAAACGGCCTCGTTTTTGGAGACTTTTGCATCTTCAGAACCTTATGATTTGGTGAGAACATCAAGGATGGCTGGATACAAGATGTTAATTTTAGGTCACACACTGCACTTTTGGTTTAATTTCGTGTCAAAATTGTTTCTGAAATAAGATCTGATTGCTACATTGAAGAAGATGGCTATGGGGCAGACAATTTATGGACCTATTATGACAGTCGTATTCTTATCGGTGAATGCAAGTTTACAAGCACGTATAACAAACAAGATACAGGCTCGGGGTAAGAATGGAATTGCCATTTTAGATTGATGTTTTGTGAAGTGTTGAAAGCTCCTCGGGGAATGTGTTCCCGCATGTTTTGCCTGACCAACAGATCCGTGAGAAGCATAGCATGAGGATGGATTATGCCCTCGTAGTGTTTGCTTGCTCCAGTGTTACCGAACATAAGGATGAATATGCCCTTAATGTTTCAGACACTCTTTGATCCCTATTTCCTTGATCATTCGGATCCGTGGGAAGCATAGCACGGGGAGGGATGGTACCCTCATGGTGATTGCTTGCTCCAGTGTTACCGAACATAAGGAGGAATATGCCCTTAATGTTTCGGACACTCTTTGATCCTTTCATTCGGATCCGAGAGAAGTATAGCACGGGGATGGATGATACCCATGTAGCGTTTACTTACTCCAGTGTTACCGAACATAAGGAGGAACATGCCATTAATGTTTCAGACACTCTTTGATCCTTACCTACTTGATCATTCGGATCCAAGAGAAGTATAGCAAGGGGGGGATTATGCCCTCGTAGCGTATGCTTGCTCCAGCGTTGTAAGGAGGAGCCCTCAAACAATACACATGCTCCATGGTGACCTGAAGTATAGAAGATGTGCCCTTACCATTCTAAACGCTCTTTGATCCGAATCCTGGTTCGCCGGGACTCTGAATTGAAAGGTTCAGAATTGTGTTTTGGAGGCCTCGAACAGGACGCTGTTTTGAGGCATTCGTGCTGTTATTTTAGGATAAGTGTTAAGTCACCCCCATTTTTTTTTATTTTTCTTTCAAAGTTTTATTTTTGTTTTCATTAGGTCTGGCAAGGGGACGCCCATGCCAAATCCAATAAGGGCTTCAAAGGTTGATTCACTTCCCTTCTGAATAAGTCCCAAGGATTAATCGGCTCGGGGCTGGATTCGTTCCGCCGAGGCCATTTGGTTAATCGGCTCGGGGCTGGATTCGTTCAGCCGAGACCACTTGTTTCTTTCCGGCTCGGGTCTGCTCTTGTACCGCCGAGACCGATGTTTCTTTCCGGCTCGGGTCTGCTCTTGTACCGCCGAGACCGATGTTTCTTTCCGGCTCGGGTCTGCTCTTGTACCGCCGGACCGATGTTTCTTTCCGGCTTGGGTCTCCTCTTGTACCGCCGAGGCCGATGTTTATTTCCGGCTCGGGTCTGCTCTTGTACCGCCGAGACCGATGTCCTTTCCGGCTCGGGTCTGCTCTTGTACCGCCGAGACCGATGTCTCTTTCCGGCTCGGGTCTTCTCTTGTACCGCCTGAGACCGTTGTCTCTTTCCGGCTCGGGTCTGCTCTTGTACCGCCGAGACCGGTGTTTCTTTCCGGCTCGGGTCGACTCTTGTACCGCCGAGACCGATGTTTCCTTTCGGCTCGGGGCTGGATGTTATTCCGCCGAGACCGATGTTTCCTTTCGGCTCGGGGCTGGATTTTGTTCCGCCAAGGCCACTTGGTTATTCAGCTCGGGGCTGGATTTCGTTCCGTCGAGGCCTTATGGTTTATTCAGCTCGGGGTTGGGTTACGTCCCACCGAGTCGGCTTCTTTGGACTGGGGACGTAACATTCCCCCAGAGCCAAGTCTTTCTTTCAGCTCGGGGTCGGGTTACGTCCCACTGAGTCGGCTTCTTTGGACTGGGGATGTAACATTCCCCAAGAGCCAAGTCTTTCTTTCAGCTCGGGGTCGGGTTACGTCCCACCGAGTCGGCTTCTTGGGACTGGGGACGTAACATTCCCCCAGAGCCAAGTATTTCTTCTCAGCTCGGGGTCGGGTTACGTCCCACCGAGTCGATCGTCATCAGCATAAGGGCAAAGCATTTTCTCCACGGGTAGATATCAGGATCCTCGTTGACTGAGCACATGAAGGTGGCTGGAAGGACCAGATTTGCAGCCAAGGCGTTTTTCTCTGCGGTTCCTGGAGTGACCACCGACGGATTCATCGGCACACCATATTTTTTTATAGTTCCCGGCATCAACTCGCAAACTCGTTACCGAGAACTAGGGGATAGATGTTGATGGTGTTTTTTAAGTACTATGATATTTAAGCAGTACAGCAGGGGTAAAAGGGTAACTCCGTTCTTGATCGAGACCACTAATGCCGACCCGACCATTCGATGTTGCATACGCCAACGGTAATGGGCCGATCACTTATGAACGGTAACCCGACCACTTAAGATCGGATGACCGGGCATTATCAAATCGACAGCAGCATTCTCAGTTCAAAAGACCATCATGACCGACCTCATGAAGACCGAGAATATGGCAGGATATGCTCCAGAAGATAAGACATCCTATTTTTACGGATAAGAAGATAAGTTATCCTACTTTCATGGGGAAAGGTTGATAAGTCAGTGTCCTAATAGGATATGGGAAGTGAATGTAGTTTCAACTAGGAATCATTGGGAAAAGGAAAACTGTTTCTTTGCTATTATAAATAGGAGGGGAAAGCGTGCTTGTAAGGGGAGAAAAAAGAGAGTTGAAGGGAGATGATTGAGATTATTGAGAGCATTGAGAGTTGAGAGGGGAAGCATGAGAATCAATATCAAGATCATTACCATCAGACTTGTAAACACAAGAGATATCAGAGAAACATATCTCAGTAATAAAAAGTATTATTTGGTTTGTGTCCGTGGACGTAGGTGGGATCTGATCCGCCGAACCACGTTAAATCTCTTTGTTGATTGGTGTATTTATCTGTCTTTTGCTAAATTTTCTTTTGGTTCCCCCTTAACCGAACAAATTCACTATTGAGGAAGGATTGTCTCGGGAGTAATATTCTCATATTGCCCCTGAGACCAAAATCAGCCGTCAACAAACTCTATTCATCAGGTAGAAAAAATATAATTTCCCTATTTATTATTAGGGAAATTTATAAAACTAATCAAAAAAGATACCCACTTGTTAAAATGAGCCACAACGTTTTCCATTTACATTTCCAACCACAGTCTTCGAAGTGTACTTTCGGAAATCTGGATTCTCTGAAGTATAAATCAAAGTTGGTGGAAAATTCAGAGTCAAAACTTCGGATCTCCGAAATTTTTAAATTTTTTTATTTTTTATTCAAAACTTTGGATCTCCAAAGTTTTGGTTCAGACATCTGAAGTCTGTAGAGTGCAATTGATGGGTAAGGGCAGAGTTTTCAAGCAGAAGATATAACATGATGACAACAATCATTGTTAAAAGTATGAACGCATTATTTAAAAAGGCTCGAGTACTTCCGCAACTTAATTTACTTAACTATATCAGGATGCCTATTCAGTGATGGTTTTTTTTTATAAGAGAGAAATAGCATAAAAGATTAGCATTTCGTTGACCCCGTGGGCGCATATAAAAATAAAGAAACGTATAGTGAATCACATAGAATGTCTGTATCACCGGCTGATCACTAAGAGTTTGAGGTTCGTGGTGGAGACATGATTGAAATTGTCAACATAAGGGAGAAGACGTGTACATGCATAAAGTTTGGTTTAGAAAAACTTCAGTGTGCACACGCATTGGCTGTATGTGCTGCAGCTATAATCAAACGCTCTAGTATTTGAAGTAAGATGTACATAACGACCACCCTTCGTGCTGCGACTATTCATCGTATTTGTGACCAATCTGATTGGGTGGTCTTGCCAGAATAGTTATCAGGTATAATATTATTACATTGTTCATTAGAAAAAAATATTCAAAAATAATCTTAACTAATGTTTTGATTTTCAATGCAGATTTGAATATTTTACCACCAAATGAGCGTGTTTCGATGAGATGACCGAAAAAAATAGAAAACCGTCACAGGACGAACAAATAGTGCAAGTCGTATGCTGTCGATGTGGCGAATGTGGACACAATAAACATTCATGTATGACTCCTCTTAACCAAAATCCAAGTCAATAGTAATTTCAACTTACGTAAACAAATTTGATGTATTAGAAATTGATGTTTTTGATTTATGTTTTTGAACTTATTTGTAAAAATCCTATATATCAATAAAAATCGTTAACTATTTCGTTCAGCATCAAAATCAATATCGTATCATCATAAAAATGCTAAGTTTTTGTAATGAGAACAAATGAGAAATGTCGGGTTGTATAAACATTTTTCAAACTTATGAGATCCAAAGAATACTTACTTCGGAGATCCGAAGTTTTGAATAAAAAATAAATTAAAAATTAAAAACTTCGGATCTCCGAATTTTCCACAAACTTCGGTGTGTATTTCGGAGACTATGGCTGAAAATATAAATGACAAACATTGTGTCTCATTTTGACAAATAAATATTTTTTTTAGTTAGTTTTTTAAATTCCCCTTACTATGTACATGAAAGAAGAAAAACAAGTCTAGCATTGAGTCCGATGCGATGACATCTTCTCATGCATTTTCTCAAACACTTTATAAGCTTCTTAAAAGAAAATGATAGATGAATACAAGTAGTAGAATTTTAAAAACTGGATCGGTGATCGAATCAGTTATCTAAAAAATTTAAATAGATCACTGATTCGATCGGTTGAACTGTTCCGATTGAACCAGTAAAATCGAATGATGTCATAAATAATTTAATTTAATTAAAAGTTCTAAAAAATATTAAATTTTTACTTTTTACTTTTATTTTTTTTTTAAGAAAAGACCGATCTAATTCACCGGTTTTGCTAATTCACCGATTTTTTAATATCCATAGATTTAGGATTCAACCAACCAAACTCATACCGATTTTTGATTCAATTGGTTCAATCGGCCCGTCCAGCTTTTAAAACCACTAAAAAGACTCAATATATATATATATATATATATATATATATATATATATATTTATATTATAAAAAAGTGAAATCATAACATCACTCAGTGCATCTTAATTCTTAAAGAACCATACAATTTTCCATCACAGCAGTTTTAACAAAACATGCACAAAAAACCCAGTTTTTTTTTATAGTTTGCCTAATAAAATAGGAACTATCAAGGATTCTCTTGAGTAATAAGGTGAATACCCAGCAAAGCGAAAGACAAATGGTTCACAATCAATACAGGCCACGTTACAAGGACCTGGTACATAAGAATTCAAATTACACGGGAATTACAAGATGAGTAAGATCATCCTATTCATCTCGAGCAGCAATCGAGATAATAAAATACATTATGTTTTTTACTTTAACAAAATGTGAAAAAATAAAATAAAAAAAAATCAAAAAATATACAAATTAACTGTTGCTCCCAGGTCCATTGATCATAAAATTTAACTTTGAAAAACAAAATTTAGAAACAAAATACGAAGAATGCAAGCAATGCGACATAGGATGCTTAAAAAGCATCAGTTTGAATCAAGAGAGCAAACTTTCACAAGCCTGAATCTCAGCTCCCTGTGCTGCCAACACGTCTTGCCCACCAGGGCTGGACTGAATGCTCTTCATAGCAGCAGTAAAAATCGATCTCCGGAACACATCATCTTCCACCTTCTTTAGAACTTCTTTTAAAACCGTGAAGTCCAAACCCTTGGCTACAACCAACTTGCCAACCACCTCACCGAAGTTGTTGGGTGCTTTCGGTAAATCGATGCCAATGTCATCTAACAACAAGCCATATAGAAGACACCCGGTTCCTATGTCTCTAGTTGTCAAGATGTTCCTATTGAGCAAAAACACAAGAAGCTTTATGACCGGTTCCACACACGGTGGGATCTTTTCCAGTGCAAGGGCTATGGCTTCTTTAACAACCTCAGGATGGTAAGTTGGGGCTCTCAGTTCCTCAATACATTGCAGTGCTTCATCGAGAATTCGAATACTGAAATATTCCTCAAGCAGTAATATAGCTTTTTTGCGGAGATCAGCAAGATTTAATTTTGTTGAAGGAGCCAACTGCTTCTCAGGAGAAGCAACCTCTAATGCAGCAGGAACAACAGGCTTACTATATTGAGTTACAGGTTCAACTCCCGCAACATATCCAGGACAAGCTGGGGGAGCACCACTACCCTGCAACAAGGCACTTGTTTTGCCAGATATGATACCGCCGCTGCCTTGAGGTAAATATTTTGAATTGATAGATGATGATTTGCCAATAAAAGGTGATTGGACATTTCCCGAAAATTGAGGGGGAACTTTGCCATCACCCCTTGGCATTGATCGGGAACGAGGAATCTCCCAATTGTCAGTATCAAGCCCAGGAGTCCTGGGCATTTTCTGGGTTCCTGGCATTCCAGGCATTATGCCCCCAGTACCAGGCCGTGCAACAGGAAGGCCTCCAGGGCCCACACCCCCCATAGCCCCTGTTGGACCATTCCTCATCATAGCAGTTACACCAGGACGCAGACCAAGATTCTTCTCTGCCTCAGAGTGGATTTCAGTGATGGTCTTGGCTTTCATCTGGCACAAAATTAATCAAACAACACAGCTACAAAAGAAAGGAAATACAAATGTAGGTGAAAATATAACAAAAGGCAGCAAGACAGAGAAAATTAACCTCTTCTCGCCGAGGGACCCAGCTGTTGGCCCGTAGATCAAGAACATTGCGGACCATAAACCTCAAACGTGGAGCCAGTTGTGAATTTGTGGTCAAGTCCTTCAATTGTCTAAAATAAACATCATTGACTCGCCTTGATTTTGGACTCTCATCCAGCTGCTTTCCAATGGTGTTAAAAATATGACATATAGCCTCAACATTCTCCTCAGCTGGGCATGTTTTACCATCATTCCCCAAAAGCTCCTGTATCACACAAGAAAGATAATTAGGCTGGCAGGCTAATGAATGAAATAGAGGGGAAGGCAATGGACTTTACAAAGTACCTGAACAATATGGTGGACAATCCTTTCAGGCAGCATCTTCTGCTTCAAAAGTTCCCCAATAAGTTGAATGTTCCCCAAGGTTCGCAGCTTAACCATTCGTTCTTTATCCATGCGTTCCATTTCTAGTTCAGGGGCAGTCATCTGCCTAATTTCTGCCCTAATGTTGCCAGCACCTTCAAATGCCTCCTGGCAATGATTCAAAAGGATCCTCTTAAAAGTGATATCTTTCCCACCAGGCTCGTCAGAAGGAAATGGAGGAAGCTTCGTGTTAAGGTCAGAGCATAAAAGAGCATACATGGGACAAAATGTAGGCTCCAGCACTGCTTTATCAAATATAACTGCAATGACACCCTGAAATGCAAACAGAATCCTCAGTTTCAGTAAAAAGAAGAAAATATAAAATGATAACTTGAAGCAGATTCAAGATGTGATAATTGTGACCTTCAGAATATCTGCGGTTGTAATTCCAGAGTCAATCAGCTGACCCTTGAGAACATCAAACTTCTCTGGAGTCAATTTGTTCAGTATACTGCACCATAAAAAGGGAAACTGTCATAGCATATCCATAAAGCAATGCAAGCAATTAACTGAAATAAACATAATAGAAGTTCCTTATTGACAAGAACATTTAAAATTTCAGCAGATAATCCAGTAATCCAGTGTACACATTCAGACCAAAATATTTCTTAAAGAATGTCCCAAATGAACTGTGATATAATGAATTTCAGAGTTCCTATACCCTTTAACTGTCTTTAGAACACGATCCTTCTCTGAGAGATTTCCTCTTCGAGCTGACCAAGGAACTTCAGCCTAATTATAGCTGGAGCAGATCCGACCTGGTTTCCATAGAAAAACTGTGTTTATGACAGAGAAACAAACATGCATGGAGAAAGTAATAGTAATAATAAATTGAAATAAAAAACTTAGGTTCTCTTCGGTAAGTATAGAAACACGATAACATTAACATCGTAGCTGCTAAATCCCAAACCATCAATCCTCAACACTTGATAACTTGTCATTAAAGAAAAATCAACCAACGTAATCTTATGTTTATGTTCCTTGTCCCTCAAAAGGGAAGAAGAAAGAAAAATAAGGAGTGAACTTTTAATTTTTAAAGCAAGAATTTCTCTGATCATGAAACAAACCTCCCACACATCACTAACATCAACATAATTTAAAAGACATGCAGGGTTTATATTTCACTGGACCAACAATTACTGAAAACTTCTAGAAGTGTTAAAAAGTAAAAGACATTATAAGAATACATTATCCCTTGGTTTGCAGATATTTGAGCACTTACAAACTGAGAATTAAGTTGATTCTCGCGAGCAAATTCCTGCTTTTCTTGATTTGCTTCCCAGGATCTCTCTTCTCCAGCGGCAGACGACCGATTACGCCAATCACGATTGTCTGTCTCTGAGTAACGACCTTGGGACTGAGATTGCAGCTAAAGAAAAGAGAAATAAACTTTCAACTCATCAAGTAATACTTCTAACAATTTATATGAGCAATATTCCTCTCAAAAAAGGATAAATGTGAGATTAAGAGTTATAATTACACAAGGTAAAGCTCACATTGTTTTCTGCACGGCCGCCCCAGGTTTGACCTTCACCATCAAACTCAGACTCAATTTCTTGTTTGATCTTCAAAATTTCTTCAGTCGGTTGAGCAACCTAGAAAAAAGTTAAAAGACATCTTGATTTTAAACACTTACAATGATCAATGAATCAATTCCAATGGAAAACCATTAGAGATAAATAGCTATATATTTTAGCTAGGAAAAAATGTTCAATCCCCTCAGAACAGTAAATATACATTAAAAAAAAAAAAAAAAAAAACCAAATATTAGGAGCATTGATAATCATAAGCACCTCCTTGAGCTGTAACAGCTGGTCTCGGGTGTATCGAACACGTTCATGACCTTCAAACCGCAAGTCCCCCATCTACAATGACATTGATATCAAAATTAATCAATGACTATATTATAGATAGAAACCATAAAAAGAGTCTTAGGTTTTATGGAGCATGATGAATTAATGATATCAGATGGAGCACAACGGCATCAAAAATTCCATGTAGCCGACCCCACCTAATGGGAAAATATTTTGTTTGGTTTGGTTTGGTTACCCATGTTATTACACAAAATTAAAAGCAAAATACAGCAGGATACGAAAAGTATGCAATTCAAAAGCAGGAATCCCGCAATTCTACAATGATACGTCCAAACTCCATAAAATGTTATCTACTGGTATCTCGATGTAATGTAGGTTTTTTATGGGCATCAGTGCACTCATCCCATGCCCACCTAAATCCTACATATTGCTATTTGTCCATATTTACGGCAGGTACACAAACTTAAGTGCCCCACCAAGAATTAGGACACTCCTTTATTGCAATACATATTAATAAAGGTAAATTTTTAGTAAGCAAAATTCAGAAATGAAACCATAATTAGCAGATTTAATTTTTTAATCTGTCCAAAGCTTATTTCACAATCCAGTGAGTCAACCAAAAAAAAAAAAAAAAACACTAAATCTACGTAACCAAAACCATACAAAAATCCAAACTTTATACATTATCGTGAGAGGAAATGAAAAATATTAAAAAAAAAATTTATAAAAAAACCCAGAATCTGAAAAATGATTTTCAAGCATATTCGAGAAATACAGCTAGGGTTTTGAGAGGGGACCTTGAAGGCGGAAGCGAGGCCGCCATGAGGGCGAAGAGTTTGAGAATCAGAAGAGGGTGTCGATGAGGAAGAAGAAGAATCAAAACGAGGAGTGAGGAATCTGATGCCACGTGGACCACCGCCACCACCGCCAGGTCTCAAGCTTATCACCGTCTGATCTGCCGTCTGCATACTACCTCCAAAAAAAATGATTCCTTCGAGATAAAAGAGAACGAGCAAAATTAGGGTTTTTAAGAGGGCTGTGATTTGGAATTTGGTTTATTTATTTATTTAATTATTTATTTATGTTTATAATTTTGTTTTTATTTTTTATGTGCTCTCTCTGTCCGTATGAGTAAAAAATATACATTACAACATAGATATTATATCATTCTCGTGTAACAATCCAATATTTTATTGTTATACATGTTAAAATATTTAAAAATAATTAAAAAGATAGATATTACCACACTCATCTCTGTTGCAACACCAAGAGCTCCGAAGCGGGGAAGATATTTTGTATATTTATTTATTTATTTTACAATATGTATATTTTTTTGTTAAAAAAAAAAACCTATTTTAAAAATTCATATATGATTTTTGTTACTTTATTACTGTGTTGGTTAAACGTTATTCTTTCATTTATTAGTGATATATCATATTTGTAAACGAGTTGGATTTTGATCTAACCGCCTGGATTTCAAGATTAAAAAATAGTTGGATAGCAGTGAGTAAAACAATATATCTTACTCTCTTTAGGTGAAACCAGAACTTACCCTAAAAAAATCAGTTTCTAAATTTTTAGAACCATAATCTACCGTATTAAATAGGGTATCCTACCTATTGGTTCCGATTCGATTACATGGTATCTTATTTGACCCAATAAACTAATATCGAAAAAAAATGATTTCTTTACACTTTCATTATTTTATCATTTTACTCTATTGGTTTATTATTAGAACTGTAAAGTATAAATTAATAAGATATCTTAATCGATGTAAACGAGTAATACAATACTTTTGATGATAGTGTTTGTGAATTTAAGTTAAGAATTGTTATAAAAAATTTAATTAAAATTTTGTACAATATTTATTTTAAGCGGCAAAGTGGAAAGACAATATTTATTGGAAACATACTAAAGTCAATATTCATAAAATGTTATAAAGATTTTAAATATGTTTTTGTATTTTAATTGTGGTCTTTAAATTATGAATATTAGATGTGAAACACAATATTCATGAATATGTTTTGTGTTTACTCTAATAGGTGTAGGCTCTATAAAAAATTTGCTCCATAATATGAGAATTTTGGCACAAGTTTAAAGAAAGTAAGTATGTCTTGATCGATAATGAGAATCCTTTAAATGAAAATTTCGGTTCTAAAATCGGTTCAAACTTTTGGTTCCATTCGTAGGTTCCGGTTCCTTAAAGTGTAAAACTAGAACCATAACCTATTTTTTCGGTTCCACATTTTTTGAACCGGAACCTATCATAAAATAATCGGTTTCGATTTTGGAACCTAATTTTTAGTTCGGTTCTGGTTCCTTAAAGTGTAAAACCTGAACCAGAACCTATTTTTTCGGTTCCACATTTTTGAAACCGGAACCTATCATAAAATAATATGTTTCGATTTTGAAACCTAATTTTTAGTTCGGTTCCGAATCTATCTGAAACCGTTATACACCCTTACTGTTGGATCAAAATCCAACACCTCAGATTTTGCCTAGAGCGTTATACCGGAGCCCCCTCGGGCACTATTTGTAAGTGGGGATGGCAAAGGCTCAAAGCTAATCCACCCAATGTTTCGTCGTACGGACTGCGGGAGTCTGACCCCAATTGTTTTGTCCTGAGTCCTTCGGTGGTATTTCTGGTTGATTGATACATTTGTCGTTGATGAGGTGTTTCACGCTACAATGTCGTATGGATTGAGGGGAGTTCATGTCTTTATTTGACTCGACATGAGTCCATGGGGGATGTCATCGGTCAACTGAACCAGATGAAGGTTCATGAGTAATGACAGTGTCGTATGGACTGAGGGAAGTCTATGTCTTTAATTGACTCGACATGAGTCCATGAGGAATGTCCCTGGTCGACTGAACTGGATGAAGGTTCAGGAGTAATGACAGTGTCGTATGGACTGAGGGAAGTCCATATCTTTAATTGACTCGACATGAGTCCATGGGGAATGACCCCGGTCGATTGAACTAGATGAAGGTTCAAGAGTAATTTCACTCGACAATGTCGTATGAACTGAGGGGAGTCCATGTCTTTATTTGACTCGACATGAGTCCATGAGGGATGTCCCCGGTCGACTAACCAGATGAATGTTCAGGAGTAATGACAGTGTCGTATGGACTGAGGGAAGTCCATGTCTTTATTTGACTCGACATGAGTCCATGGGGGATGTCCCCGATCTATTGAACCAGATGAAGGTTCAGGAGTAATGACAGTGTCGTATGGACTGAGGGAAGTCCATGTCTTTGATTGACTCGACATGAGTCCATGGGGAATGTCCCCGGTCGACTGAACCAGATGAAGGTTCATGAGTAATTTCACTCGACAATGTCGTATAGCGAGGATGTTCTTTAAACCAAGACTTTCAAGTGTGTTATGTCGAGTGACTTTGTTTTCCTTGCCATGCCATTTATGTCGTTTCTTATTCGATAGTAGGATTCTTCTAGGTTTCTTTCTAGCCATTTAATGCAAACCCTAACGTAAGTTTCGAGGATTTTTTGACGGGAATTTGAGGCACCAAAATGGAAAGGTGTATAAGAGAGCTTCGAGTGTTCATTTGCCTCATTCTTAAAATTTCACTTCAGAGATCAAGTTGGGAGAACTCCCAAGCCTTCAAGGTATTCTTCAAAAACTCATCTCTTGTTATTCATTGTCTTTAAACATTTATAGCATAGATTCAAGCTGTTCTTAGGCAATATTAGGCTGTTTGATCTTTTGATCGTTAGATCTATTATCAAAATTGTGTTTGTGGGTTTTGATCTTTTAGGGAGTATATTTTTAAGAAATTTAGTGTTGTATGCTTGCTGTGTGGAGAAAGTCGAGTGGGGAATGCTTAGGCAGTTTAGGTGTTGAGATTGATAATTTTGTCGAATAATCTTCAAGTGAGACGAAATAGGCCGAAGTACATAGAGATTGGTCGTATCAGGATCTAATCGAGGCTGGGTTAATAAACGTAGCCGAGTTATCCCAAGAAGTCCCCACCGAAGCTATACCACTTAGGACTTTACCAGCCATTGCAGAGTCGAGTGAAGTACCTAGTACAAGTGAACAACGAATCTGCTAACGAAGAACTCTGCTAGTCGTGTGATAGAAAGAACTCTGATGGAAATCAGATTCAAATATAGGTTTCCAGACTCAATAGAAGTGAGACTACCCTTGTCGAGTGAAAGAATTGATTATAAATTTCCAGGATGGATTGGGTTCTATGAGCGGCCCTTTGCGGATGGACTGAGGTTCCCCATACCAGGATTAGTTTGGGAGGTCTTAGACCATTTTCAAATTGCTCCTTCTCAATTGATGCCTAATACTTGGAGGATTATGTTGTCGATTGAATGCATGGATTTCGAATTAGGAGTGTTATTTGAGGTGAATGATGTTCTGTCCATATACTACTTAAAGGAACACTTGACTGAGAAGGGAAGATATACCTTGTTTCTTCGATAGAGGAAGAAACATTTAGTCACTGGACTTCCAAAGAATGATAGGGGAAATTGGCAGTCTGATTACTTCTTTGTGAGGGGTGAGGGTATTTTTGGGTCGGCTGGAGATGGTCGAATCCCATAATACTAGTGCTTGTCTAGTGAATATTTTTCTCTAACATGTGTACTCTTTGAACATACCTATTGATAAGACTGACCTTATTTTCGTTTTTGCAGATCCTTTGAGAAATAGGTCGTTTGATACATCGAGTCGAATCATTTCCAACACTAAAGCTATCTTACCTTTACCTGTCAAAGAAAGGGATTGGAAGGATATCTTGGTACAGAAGAGGTTGGGAGCTACTCTACTGTGGAGGGAAATTCATCAATGAGAAGGTACCCTTTTGGCTCTTTGTAAACACGTGTTGGCCGCGATATACTGTAATTGGTCGTGTCGAGACCTATATGAAGAGTCGACATTTATCAAGTCTTTAACGCCTAAAGAATTTTTGTGCGCAGAGGAAATAATGTCGGGGCCATTGAAAGTAGCATCACTTGATGAAATGAAGAACCGGAGGAAGACCATGATGTTGAAAGTGAAGGAGCCCGAGATTAAGAAGGTAGAGGGTCTTCGACCCAAAGACCTCGTGTCGAGCGAAGCTGCTGTGGAGAATGGGAAGTCGTCTGAAATGGTGACAGTTGGGAAGAAAATAAAAGCCGTAATTGAGGTGGAGAAGAGACTGACAATGTTATATTAAGGATTCCTCAAGGGTCGACTGCAATCTCGGACCCCTCAAGTATAAACTCATTCGTGAAAGGGCTCTTTCTGGAGGAGGATGAGGAAAGGCTGACTAGGATATGTCTGGTTGAAGCAATGAAAAAAGCAACGACTTTGAACTATCAAGTACGTATACTTAAGATTTTCTTTTAATCTCCTAGCTTATTGGTCGAATGATCTCTAACCATAAATTTTTCAGGCATTGGAGTGCAGCCTATATATGCAAAAATATGCCGAGACAAGTCAAAAGAGAATTAGGGAATTGGAGAAGGCTTTGTCTGTAGTGAGAAAAGAAGCATCAGAACTAAAGTTTGGGTTGGATGCGTCTAAGAAGAGGGGGAAAGGACTGAAGAAGGCATTGAAAGAAACCAATGCCACCCTTAAAGTCGAGAAGGAAACGTCCGAAGCGACAATCGAAGCCTACAAGCAAGGTTTTGATAATGTAAAAAAGGAAAATGAACAGCTAGTCGGACAATTGGAAGAGATTGCCATCGAATCCATGATGAAAGAAAAATATGATTTGATGAAGGAATATTTGCTGGGAAGCATGTAGACTGGAAGCCTGAGAAGTGGATTCGGGAGTACGAAAGACATGTAGCTGGGATTTCCTCGTCGATTGAGGGAGGTGAGGAAGAAAACTGTGATGAAGTCGGGTCGAGGAGAGATGAGGTTGTGGAGGTTGTAGTTCCTGAAGTTGATATGGCGGTGACTGAAGCTCAGTTGAAGGAAGAAGAAGACGATGATCCCACGGGAGCCGAACCCGCTGCTCAAGAAGAAGAAGTTCTTGCTAGTACTTCTGTGGCTGCTGAAGATCAACCAGCCAGTGCTCCAGAAGTTTGAGAACATAACTAATCTAATGTACTTAGGGTTTTTTTGGTTTAAGTCTTGTACAAAGCAAGCTATCTTGTCGAATGAAAAATGAATTTCAAATGAATGAATTTTATTCCAATCTGTCGAATGATTTTTCGAAAACAATAAATCTTTTTATTTAATACTTCGAAAGACAACTAAGTATTGAAAGAAAACTAAGTATTGCATGATACTTCGAAAGATATTTAAGTATCACATGTATTACCAGAAGAATAACTTGAGATGAACGGTGTTCCAACTGTTGCGAATGAGAGTCCCCTCCACGGTTTGTAGCTTGTAGGCACCCCTCCCAACGATTTTGGCGACGAGGTACGGACCCTCCTAGTTCGGTCCCAGTTTACCATCTCTAACCTCTTTTGTGTTCTGAAAAACTCTGCATAAAACCTAATCTTCTTCCTTCAAAGTTCTGCTCCGGACATTTTTGTCAAAGTTTCTGGCCATCTTCTGTTGATGAGTAGCTAGTCGAATGGAAGCTCGGTCCCTGACTTCATCAATTGTATCGAGACTGTAATTCATTAGTTGTCGATTCGACTCATCATCGAGCCATTGGTAGTGTTGGGATGGGATGGTCTCTTCGGTTGGTATCACTACTTCTGTACCAAAAGCCAGTGAGAATGGGGTTTCACATGTTGATGATCGGGCCGTTGTTCTGTAAGACCACAACACCCCCGAGAGTTCATCTGCCCAAATACCCTTAGCCTTCTCTAATCTTTTCTTCAAAGTGTTCAATATCGTTTTATTAGACGATTCGGCTTGGCCATTAGCTTGTGGGAAATGTGGGGTTGAGAAACTTAACTTTATGCCCAAATTCTTGCAGAAATCCTGAAAATGATGGCTAATGAACTGTGAACCATTATCAGTTACGATTTCTCTGGGTATGTCAAATCGACATATGATATTCTTCCAGCGAATGTCTGTGCCTCCTTGTCGCATATCCTGGTGAATGATTCTGCGTCGATCCACTTCTAGTAGTAATCCTTCAATATAAGCATGTAGACTCGCTGACCTGTGGCGGTTGGGAGTTTCCCCACGATATTCATTCCCCACTTCATGAACGGCTAGAGAGATATGATGGGATTGAGTCTCTCTGGCGGGAGATGTGAGACAGGAGCAAACCTTTGACATTTTTCACATTTCTTAGTGAACTCTACTGAGTCGGACCTCATCGTAGGCCAATAATAACTAGTCGAATGGGCTCGTAATGCCAAACTTCAGCCTTCGGAATGATTCCCACATTCTCCTTCATGCAGTTCAGTCAACACATGTCATGCCTATTCTTGAGTGAGGCATCTCAGGTAGGGTCCAGAAAATGATATTTTTAGCAACCGACCATCGAATAGAGTGAACCTTGCAAACTGCCTCTGGATTTTTCTGGCCTGGAGTTTATCTTCTGGGAGTTCGCCTTCTTGTAGATACTTGATTATCGAAGTCGTCCACGAGTCGGATGAATAGATTGAAAGGACTTATTTCTCTTCTTTCCAAATTGCTGGCCAATTCAAGTACACTACCAGTATTGATCGTGGTTTGTCTCCCTGCATCGTTGAACCAAGTGTGGCCAATGCGTCTGCTTGGGAATTCTCATTTCTTGGGATTTGGCTTATAGTGAGCTCATCGAACGTCGACTGAATATCTTTTACCTTTTGCAAATAGGTTGTCGTTTGTGGATCTCTCGCGTGATACGATCCCTGAATCTGATTGACGATCATCATTGAATCAGACTTTACTTCTACCTTTTTAGCTCCAAGTTCCTTAGCCAAAGATCAACCTGCAATCAACGCTTCATATTCTGCTTCATTGTTGGTGACTCTGAAGCCGTATTTAATTGCTTGTTACAGAACGTCGCCCTCCGTAGTGGTAATCATTATGCCCATGCCACAACCCTTTTTGTTACTTGATCCGTTGATAACAAGTTTCCATGGAATGGTCGAACAGATACAACAGACTTCTGTTTCAGCTGCAACAAGTAGGCTGGGGGTAAAGTCGGCTACGAAGTCTGCTAAGGCTTGTGATTTAATGACAGTCTTGGGCTGGTATGTGATGTCGTGTTCCCCAAGCTCAATTGCCCATTTAATCAGTCTCATTGACAACTCTGGTTTATGGAGTATGCTCCTTAAAGGATACGCAGTGTACACCGTGATTGGATGCCCCTGAAAGTAGGGTCGAAGCTTTCTTGCAGCCATTATCAAAACGAATACTAATTTCTCCATTAGTGGGTAGCATGACTCTGCTCCCAGCAATGCTTTACTCACGTAGTAGACTAGGAGAGATGTTGTTCTGATTTAGAAGACTTCACCAGCATGTCGTCTATGTAAACCTCCATTGTCTTCCAAATTTGCTTGGAGAACATTTTGTTGACCATATGTTGATATGTGGCCCTGACATTTTTCAGTCCGAATGGCATAACCTTGTAGCAGTATATGCCACGGTTGGTGACAAAGGCTATCTTATCTTGGTCGTCTGGATGCATGAGGATTTGGTTGTAGCCTGAATATGCATCCATGAAACTCAATAATTCATGCTCGGCTGTAGTGTCGACCATCGAATCTATGTGTGGTAGAGGGAATGAATCTTTCAGACAAGCTTTGTTCAGATCCGAAAGTCGATGCAGAGTCGCCACTTTCCATTCTTCTTTCGGACGACAACCGCGTTGGCAAGCCACTCCGAAAACTGAACTTCCCTGACAGCTCCATTCTGTAACAATTTCTGAACTTCCTCATCAATGATTCGATTTCTTTTTGGGGAGAACTTCATTCTCTTCTGCCTGACCGGGGTGTAGTCTGGGTCTATATGGAGCTCATGAGTAATCATCTCGGGGTCGATTCTCGTCATGTCTTTGTGAGACCACGCGAAACTATCGTGTCGCCTTTGCAAGAATTCGATCAATTCGTCTCTTAGCTCGAGATCTAAGTTTGCTCCAATTTGTGCCTTATGATGCGTATGTTGAGGGTGAATCTGGATCTCGTCAAGCTTCTCTAGGCTTGGTAGTGTCGGCTCTGTGCTGAGAGACCCATTCTGTAATTTCCATGCAGACTCGATTTTCACCTTCAAGGTCGTCTGGTAGAAGCTTCTGGCTACGGATCTATCGCCTTTAATCTCTTGAATTCCCCATTTGGTTGGGAACTTTAGAACTCGGTGATAGGTGGAAGACACTGCCCTCATTTCATGAATCCAAGGTTTGCCCATAATGAGAGTGTAGGCTAAGGGGCTGTCCAAGACCAAGAACATGGTCATTTTGTTGACCCCCGCAACGTAGACTGGGAGTGATATTTCTCTCATTGTGAATTTATGTTCTCTACTAAATCCAATTAGCACTGTCGTCCGTCTTTTTATCTTCTCCAACTCGGCCCCCATGTCTACGAGGGTTGCGGTGAAAATGATATTGGCCGAAGACTCCGTGTCGACCAACACTCGCTTGACCAAAAAGTTTGCCACTTGCAAAGAGATAACTAGAGCGTCATGGTGTGGATTCAAATTACAGGAATCTTCTTCGTCTGGGAACTCCATAGTTAAGTTTGTGAACATCATCTCTACTGACATTGTAGTATGGGGAGAACTATTTGCAAGGGCTCTTGAATGTCGTTTGTGTTGGAAAATTATGACCCATATCATCACTATTTGTACAGAATATGGCGTTGTTGTACAAATTAACTATGTGACAAAGGAAATTGCTCTTTATCATTTCTAATTGGATTACCTGGATATATAAATGATAAAAGTCCATATGATTAGTACCGGATTAATAAGATATGAGATAATATTAAGCCACTAAGGTTTAATCATTAAATATCCATAGTCGTAGTATTATTGAGACTGGACATCGATAATGCGGAATAAGCTAGTATTGCACTTGTGCGCATTATGGAGGCATAACTGCATAGTTCTCATATATTTGGGTATTGGATACTAATGCAAGTGTAATAGGAGGTTCTGTTTACCGATGGTACGGAAACAGCTTCGCTCTGGATAGACCCCTCGGAATCCCATTGGTAGTATCACTATGTGTCTATGGGAATCCGAATCAGGGTAGGTGTATTTGGTCTTAACCTGAGACTTGCATCGCTAATAATTGCGACAATCAGTATACTTTGGTTTTGGTCGTCCGAGGCTTTAACAGGTTCTCTGTACGCCTCTTCTGGGTATACTGAGAATTGTAGTGTATTGGGTATGATGTCAAGATGGAAGTATCACTTCAGTCATATGGAGATGATGATCACGCACGATACAGAACTGGTACTCTTGTATGCTGCAGCTATCGGGATAATATGACAAGGTCATGATTATCCGATTATAGAGACTAGTTACTAGAGATCTGATATATGCTTCGTACGGGGCAGACACAATTCCAGCCACAGGCCTAGCATGTGAGCTTATGATACTGCATCGTAATACGCAACACTACGTATACTACGTCTGAGAAAGATTACATATTCCTTAAAAAAAATATTTATGGAGAATTGGGTAGGCACGATGCTTTGCTAGAAGCCAACCATGTCTTGTAAATCGGTGAGAACGTGGTACCGGGTATGCACGTATTCAGATAGTCCAATGACCGTATTTACTGCCAATATATCCAGGGATCTCTTGGGTCGCTTCCCGAAGATTCACCGTTGAGATTTGACTCGAACAAAAAATTAATCTGGGATTATTTATGAGAGAGAAAATTAATTTGGGATTAATTACGGCAATTATTAATCTGGGAATTAATTATTAAAGAGAGAATTAATCTGGGATTAATTGCGACGAGAATTTATCTCGGATTAAATTCGTCGAAAAGAGAGAACATGATTAATTTAGAATTAATCGGTAAAGTAAATTTAATAGTGAAATTAGATTTTACTATTTAATTTATTTAATTGGGCTAAAATAATATATTAGATATATGAATTGAAACTAGATTTCAATGCGGAATTAAAATTGGATTTTAATTCATGTGAATGAATTAATTCGGAATTAATTCGTAAGCGACTTACGTAATAATATTGCGAGGCATTATTATTTAATTAATTTGCAACGACAAATTCGTTTAATTCAGAATTAAACGAATACGGACCCGAGCGAAGTTGCATGTTGGATTGTCTGACTTAAATTTGGAATTTAGAGTGGGACCCACCAACTTACATCACTTGTCATTCAAGTTGATGGAAGTGGTTGAGAGCTTTTATGATAGCTTCTCCAACACACTTTGTGTTTTGTTTTGCTTTTGAAAAAGCATATACACATTTTTGACAAGTCAACTTGTGTAACAATTTTTGTTTTAGAAACAAAATAAGCAAACAACTATTCCCTCTTCTCTCTCTCAAATGCCGAACTCCATTGCCTCTTGGGAGAGCAATTTTTTCTTTCATTTTGTTATTTCTAGCACATCAATGAGTGAATCAAGGTGATATGGAAACTCACCCAAGTGTTGGAAACACTCAAGAATGACTTGGAGCTTCCACCGAAATGCATAAAAAGTTTTGAACTCATCCGATTAATGTGTGTATTTTCCGCAACTCTTTTGATTTTATTCACACACAAATCACTCTTAGACGATCATGTCATGTTCTAGGAATACTTACAATGGTATCAGAGCGATCTAAGTTTGATTTGAATTTCTAGGGTTCATGACTTTAAATTTGGGATTTTTGTGTTTGGAGCATGAAATGCCTAAATTGATGGTTGGGTTGAGTTTATATGATGTTGAATTGGATTTGTATATCATTGGATTCGTGATAAATTGATTAGATCAAAAATCCCTAATTCTTCATGCTTGGCCGAATGTACCCCTAGGTTGCTCATGGTAATTTTTTGAAAATTAGACAATTGGATGTGTTGTTGGCATGGTAGAAATCTTAGATGTTGATTTAATTAGATTGAAATCAAATTGAATGATTTTTGTATGCCTTTGCTGTGAGTCTTGAAGCATGTTATAAGATTGATTTTGCTTTAATTTGTGTTGGACATGAATTGGAAATGTAGAGCATGATTAATTGAATTAATTAGTGTTTTGGAAGCATTAGATTAATTAATTAATTATGGTAATTACACTTGAATTGAATTAATTTGTAATTTGGAATAATAAGTTAATTTAATTTATTGTATTTGGGCTTAATGGGCTTGGTTGGGCCAAGTTTGGTGTATGATAATTGGTTGGATACAATTGGGCCTAAAACCATTTCCATAAAGTCCAAATATGATAATTGGGCCTTTAATATTTTAATTGGGCCTAATGGGATTTTTGGCATAGGGTGATTCCTAATTGGGCCTTGGCATCTTGGGTTTGACCCATAATTGCCAAAGCCCATGCCTAAAAAATTAATTGAAAGCCCATTGGGCTTTAATTGAATAATATTGGATACTAATTGGGCCTTTGAGACCCAATTGGATTGGATTTGGAATCCAAGTCCTTAAAGGCACTATTAAAAGTGTAATTATTTAATTTGGAATTAAATTTGAATTAGTATTGAATATAATTTAAATTGGATTGAAAATTATAGTTCGATATAATTCAAGAATACGTACTTTGAGTATTTATTCTTAAATGAGTTGGACTCGCGCAAATCAAATCGTTGTTTGAACATTGGATGGTCACAAATCAAAGATTAATTAATTGGATTAGATTGATTGATAACATGCTTTGTGTGAATACTTGGATGTATGTATGAATAATGTATATCAGATGGATATTAGAATGGTGAGGGAAATTTTGGAAATTGTTGTAATAAATTTAGAATTTATTAAATTGGACCTGCGTGTCTAGCCTATTACCTCTTTTCTCATTGTATTTATCTTCTCATCAATTCCCCTCAATGTAAATGAGGTTTCTTTAGAAGTATTATGTAATTGGGTAGAAGAATGAATAGTGCTAGCGGGAGAGAGGAAATAGAGAGATTTGTTATAGGAACAAGTTTTTTGTATATCCATCAGCATATCATTATTAAATTTTAACGCGTCTTATTATGCTTTTAGAATACATGCTTAAGGGTGTATGATGAGACATAATTAAAGATAATAAATTGGTTGCCAAATCGCGACAAAAACCCTCATTTTATATTAAGCATTTTTCCTTCCATTGAGTGATTCTCTCCCAAGATCCAAGATTGGCATTGTTTGTTGGCCAAAGTCAAGACCTTTGTCCATCGTGGATGTATTTGAATCATGAAGGCTTTGTTTTATATCGTACGGCTTGGGCAAGTTTTGATTTGTTGGCCAAAGTCAAGGTCACTTCTTGTTTATCGACCTCGATTACGAAGCTTTCCCACTGTCAATGGGTCACGCTTAACTGGTTTCATTAAGCTTGTTGACCCAACGCCAAGGCTTAGTTGATTCAGAGGAAAAATTTTAGGCAATATATTGGATATATTGGATATATGTTTCGGACTTGGAGGTCCACTTACTGGATCTAGGAATTGGATGGGATCCAATTGATCTTAGAGATCTACCTAGTTAAGTTTCATACAATTTGTTGGCCAAAGTCAAGGTTGTGTGTTATTTAACGGGATCATAGCCCACTAGGAAACTAAGTTTCCCGAGTACTCCACAGAGGGTTAGAGGCTTGCCGAAAAATAGTGGGAGACAAATATTAAATTTACAATTTCGTTTAGATACTTACCAATACGCGCTCATTTCTTTTTCGTCATTAAAAATTTATATATATTAGTTGGACTAATATTCAATTGTTGTTTTAATTAAACAGTTGGACTGTATTCAAACTACTTCATTTATAGTTGATTATATAATTGGATTATAGTAATCAATATATTTCAATTTAACCAATCAAATAGTAGTTGATTATATAGTTAGACTATAGTAATCATTATATTTGATTGTACCCGAAATCGTTGATTGGATAGTTGGACTATTGGAATCAAGATAATTGGAAGATTAGCGTTTAAAACATAATCATGGGTGAAAATGTCTTTAAGCGGCTTCAATTTTCAAATTGGGAATAGAACCTCAGGATAGTCCTGGGAGCCAAAAAGTTACTTTATTTGATAGAGTGACATCTCAGGCATGAGCCCGGAGTTGAGCAAATAGTGGATCATGAGCTATGGAAGACTCATGGTGATGATAACTTTAGTGCTCAATCCGTTATGCTTGCCGCATTGACTCCTTAATTTCATCGTCAGAACTAAGGATTAGATTATTATAGTATGATATTGAAATTGAAGGATCTTCATAGATATATTATTAGATCTTAGAAGTACTAATTGCAATAAGAAAACTCTTGGAGAGTTAATGGCTATGCTCAAGGAGACAGAGCCTGAGCTTGCGAAAAGGCAAGAAGTGCAAGGCGTATCTTACTTCGACATCCCAGAAGGCCAAGGCTTGGCCGAAGGCTTCTGGAGGTGTGAAGAAAAGGGCAAGGCTAAATCGTCACAGTCTTCTAGGAAGACAAAAGATATATCCCAAGATGTCTGCCTAAACTGTGGCAAACAGGGTCACTGGAAGCGTGACTGCCGTATGGACAAGGCATACATGAAGGAAGTGAAGACGGACAAAGCTCCGACTTCAGGTATGTTTGTTATAAATATATCCACTGCTAGTTTAAAATAGGATTTTGATACTGGATATGGTACATAAATATATGTACTGATGTGCGGGATCTGCTGATTAGCAGGCTACTGGCTTCAGTTGAGATCGACCTATAAGTTGGAAGCGGGACGAGAGTCGCTGTTTTGGCTGTGGAAACCTAAGTTTTGGAACTTCTATTTGGGCATGTACTTAAATTAGGAAACTGTTATAATGTATCTAGTTTGACTAGGAACATTATCTCTGTATCTAGTTTAACCCGTTGCGGGTATACCTTTATATTCTAAAACACTAAGTGTTTTGTTTATAAAGATGATATTGAGATAAACACATTAGATGTGAATAATAGCATTTATATTTAGAATATAAATGAATCTCAAACATATAATATGACAAACAAAAGCTCAAACTGAATAAATCCGTTGAGACTTAAAACTGGCATTGTTGTCTGGGACACATTAAACAAGACTCGTATATCCACACTTTTGAAGAGTGGATACTAGGAAGAATTTGATTCTAATTCAAATGATGTCTACGGATCTAGTTTATTAGGCAAAGTGTTGGACAATTATGACCCATAGCGTCACTATTTGTACAGATCACGGTGTTGTTGTACAAATTAACTATGTGACAAAGGAGATTGCTCTCTTATCATTTGTGATTAGATCACCAAGATGTATAAATGATAAGAGGTCCATATGATTAGTTCCCGGATTGAGAATGATATGAGACAGTATCAATCCACGAAGGATAAATCATTAAATATGCCTAGTCAGAGAATTGTCGAGATTGGACATCGATAAATGAGTAAAAGACTAGTATTACACTTGTGCGCGTTGTGAGGGCATAACGTCATAGTTCTCATATATTTGGGTATACGATACTCATGCAAGTGTAATAGGAGGTTGTGTTTTACCGATGGTACGAGAAACAGCTTCGCTCTGGATAGACCCCCTCGAAATTCTATTGGTAGTATGACTATGTGTCTATGGAAGTCCGAAATCAGGGTAGGTGTATTTGGTCTTAACCTGAGACTTGCACCGCTAATACTTGCGACAATCAATATACTTTGGTTTTGGTCATCCAGGGCTTTAATTGGTTTATGTGTACGCCTCTTCTGGGTAAATCGAGAATCATAGTGTGTTGGGTGTGATGTCAAGACGGAAGTGTCACTCCAGTCATATGGAGATGATGGTCACGTAGGATATGGTACTAGTACTCTTATGTAATGCAGTCATCGGGATAAAATGACAAAGTCATATTTATCCGATTATAGAGACTAGTTACCAGACATCCGACATGTGCTTCGTACGGGGCAGACAAAATTCCAGCCCCAGGCCTAGCACGTGACATCCGACACTGGATCGACATACGCAATACTACGTATACTACGCCTGATATAGATCCTTATATTCCTGTAAGGATATTTCTGGAGAATCGGGTAGGCATGGCGCTTTGCTAGAAGCCAACCTTGTCTTGTAAATCGGTATAGACGTAGTACTAGGTACTTACGTGTTCAGATAGTCCGACGACCGAATTTACTGCCAACATATCCGGGGATTTCATGGGTCGCTTCCCGAAGATTCACCGATGACGTATGACTCGCACTTTAATTAATCTGGGATTAATTAGACGAGAGAGAAAATTAATCTGGGATTAATTACAGAGATATTTTATCTGGGATAAAATATCAATTAAAGAGAGATAACGATTAATTTGGAATTAATCAATTAATTAATATATTCGATATATTATACGAAATTGGATTTCGACGCGGAATTAAAATTAGATTTTAATTCGGGCGAACGAGTTAGTTTAGAATTAATTCGTTAGCGACGTGAATAGTGATTTCGCTAGGCAAAATCATTTAATTACGTTGCAACGGAAAATTCATTAATTTGGAATTAGCGAACCCGAGCCCGGGATTGTTTGCGAGCCCATTCACATTTCGAATTCGAATGCGGCACGCAAGTCAAATCAAGCGTCAAATCGCTAGTCACATCAAGCGTCAAATCATGTCACTTTGAGTGATGTGATAATTGATTGATTGATTGATTGATGTAGTGGTTGGCATTTATGACTTTTATTGTTTGACTTTTTAAAGCCAAAATTTTGGTATATGATTTAGAAAATCAATTACCAAAAAAAATTACACATTTTATCTCTCTCTCTCCTCCAATTCTTCTCCTCTCTCACGCCCATGGAGGGGCATTTTCTTCTGGTTTTGCCAGCCCACTGCCGAGAGTCATTGAAGAAAAGGGAAGCAAAGTGTTTGATTTTTGTGGCAAAAATCAAGAGAGCTAGCACTCCGAGAGACATGCGAAGGTGATAGGGAAGTCCACCCATGAGCTTGGAATCATTTGACAAAGCTTGGAGCTTGACGAAGGACCAACAATGGCCGAAAACAGTGGGCTGTGACAGTGGACTGCCGTGACCACCAGTGAGCAGAATTTGATTTTTGTTCGTTGCCGCGTCGCTCAACCGATCGATGTAAGTATTCCGCAACTTCCTCGTATGTATTCACATGTGTTTTCTTGCTTTGTTATTCGATCCTTGGGACGTAGAAACTCCAACATAAAGTGCCTAAAACATATTTTGCTTGGTAAAAGTGCAAGTGCCACAGATCGGTTACCCCTCGTTCATAGTGACGTAAATGGGTCCATGTCTAGCTAGGCTAGAGGTGGATATGAATAATTCGTAACCTTTACGGATGTGACATCGCGTTACGGTTATGTGTATCTTATTAAATACAAGTCAGAAACTTTTGAGTAATTCAAAGAGTTTCGACACGAAGTAAGAAAACAGACCGGTAAAAGTATTAAAAACATTACGGTCGGAACATAATATAAAATACTTAAACATATAAGTTTCAAGATTACTTGAAAGAGTATGATATTATTTCACAGTGGACTCCTCCCGGAACACCTCAATTGAGCGGTGTGTCCGAACGGAGAAACCTAACCTTGTTGGACATAGTAAGGTTAATGATGAGTCGCTATGAGCTACCAATTTCCTTCTAAGGATACACATTAAACAGTGCAATACTTATTTTGAATAAGGTTCCATGAAAATCTGATAGACAGGCTTCATATTAAATATGAACAGGAAAGAAAACAGGTTTCTCATTCCTGAAGATTTAGGAATGTTGGGCATACGGTAAATGTTTGGATGGTACCAAACTA
This sequence comes from Zanthoxylum bungeanum, assembly GCA_019454045.1. Taxonomy (NCBI): domain Eukaryota; kingdom Viridiplantae; phylum Streptophyta; class Magnoliopsida; order Sapindales; family Rutaceae; genus Zanthoxylum; species Zanthoxylum bungeanum. Next base: position 35,814 of record SKCR01030854.1, read on the forward strand.
GAACCCAAATCGGATAAGTGCCTATTTGTAGGTTCTCCTAGGGAAACCAAAATATAGTACTTATACAACTCACAAGAGAACAATGTAATTGTTGCTCTCCATGTGGCTTTCCTAAGAAGAATTCCTATATGCAGTGGTAAGTGGGAGGAAAATAAAACTCGATGAAAATCAGAGTAATATTGTTCTAGGCATCGAGTCCTCACGGAACACCGACAGTTCATCAGGGATGAAACTGTACCAATAATCTTCGAATACACAAGAACCGCGTAGGTCGGAGAGAGTCAGAAAACAACCTGGGAGGTATGGTTTCTGTTCTCACCTCATGTAGATATTAATATTATTGAGAAAGATGAACCGGCTACGTATGAGGAAGTGATACTAGGTATCGACTCCTTTTATGGCAAAGAGCCATGAAGTCCGAAATGGATTCCATATATACCAACTATGTTTGGATACTGGTTAATGTACCAGAAGGAATTGTGCCTATTGGTACTAAATGTGTCTTCAAGGAAGACATACATGGATGGCAACATACAAATGTACACAGCTAGGCTTGTACAGAAAGGGTATCGTGAACGGCATAATGTCGACTACGACGAAATTTTTTCACCTGTTGCCATGATTAAGTCCATTTGAATAATGCTTGCTAATACTGCATGTTTCATTTATGAAATATGGCACATGGACGTCAAAACCGCTTTCCTTAACGGAAACCTTTTGGAGGATGTTTAGAACATCCTGACAGTTTTGTCGTGCCAAAACATGCAAACAAGGTTTGCAAGTTAATCGATCCATTTATGGATTAAAGTAAGCATAGCGTTCTTGGAACCAACATTTTGATGAGATTATAATGGTATATGATTTTATTCAAAACGAATATGATTCTTGTGTTTATAAGAAGGTTAGTGGGGGCGCACTGACAATGAATGTCCTATAAGTTGATGATGTATTGCTTCTTAGCAATAACATTCCCATAAAATAATCGGTGAAAGCTTGGCTATCATTAAAATTCTCCATGGAATACCTGGGAGAAGCAGGCTTTATTCTAGGAATAAAGATCTACTGGGATAGATCTAGAAAGCTGCTGACACTATCTCAGTGTTTGTACGTTTTGTTATGTATGTGACCTGGTGTCTCATATGCTTTGAGCATATGGAGTCACAATCAGGCCAATCTAGGTGATGGTCACTGGATTGATGTTAAGAACATCCTTAAGTATCTTAGACGAATTAAGGATGCGTTATTAAAATATTGGGAAATGAGAACTTGAGATGACTAGGTTCACCGCTGTAAGTTTCCAAACCGACAAAGATGACTTTAAGTCGCAATAAGGGTACATATTTAGTTTGAATAACGGAACAGTGAGCTAGAAATCTTCCAAGCAAGATACTGTTTCCGTATAAATAACAAAAGCGGAACATTGCTGCAGCTGAGGCAGCAATATAAATATTTTAGATCTATATAATCCTAATTGGATTAGGAGTAGTTCTCTTAACAGCTGAGCTAGGCTACAGCGCAGGCTAAGGAACCACGGTCTCATCAACGATCCAAGTATATACTTCGACTATTTCATCTAATTCATCAGATCATATATCGTGCCTATTTGATGATCGAATAAAACGCATCAGATGATAACATTGCAAATCCGCTGACGAAAGTTGTTTCTCAGCAGAAATTTGAGCAACTCGTACATAGTCAGGTGTTAGACACTTGAGTGATTGGCTTTAGGCCAAGTGAGAGATTGTTGGACAATTATGACCCATATCATCACTATTTATACAGAACATGGCATTGTTGTACAAATTAACTATGTGACAAAGGAAATTTCTCTTTTATCATTTGTAATTGGATTATCTGGATATATAAATGATAAAAGTCCATATGATTAGTACCAGATTAATAAGATATGAGACAATATTAATCCACTAAGGTTTAATCATTAAATATCCCTAGTCGTAGTATTATCGAGACTGGACATCGATAATGCAGAATAGGCTAGTATTACACTTGTGCGCATTATGGAGGCATAACGGCATAGTTCTCATATATTTGGGTATTGGATACTCATGCAAGTGTAATAGAAGGTTCTTTTTACCGATGGTACGGAAACAGCTTCGCTCTGGATAGACCCATCAGAATCTCATTGGTAGTATGACTTTGTGTCTATGGGAATTCGAATCAGGGTAGGTGTATTTGGTCTTAACCTGAGACTTGCATCGCTAATATTTGCGACAATCAATATACTTTGGTTTTGGTCATCCGGGGCTTTAACAGGTTCTGTGTACACCTCTTCTGGGTATACTGAGAATCGCAGTGTATTGGGTGTGATGTCAAGATGGAAGTATCACTTCAGTCATATGGAGATGATGATCACGCAGGATACGGAACTGGTACTCTTGTATGCTGCAGCTATCGGGATAATATGACAAGTTCATGATTATCCGATTATAGAGACTAGTTACCAGAGATCCGATATATACTTCGTACGGGGCAAACATAATTCCAGCCCCAGGCCTAGCATGTGACATTATGATACTGGATCGTAATACGCAATACTACGTATACTACCCCTGACAAAGATTACATATTCCTTTAAAGAATATTTTTGGAGAATTGGTAGGCACAGTGCTTTGCTAGAAGCCATCCATGTCTTGTAAATCGGTGAGAACGTGGTACCGGGTATGCACATATTCGGATAGTCTAATGACTGTATTTACTGCCAACATATTCATGGATCTCTTGGGTCGCTTCCCGAAGATTCACCGTTGAGATTCGACTCGAACAGAAAATTAATCTGGGATTAATTATGAGAGAGAAAATTAATCTGGGATTAATTACGGCAATAATTAATCTGGAAATTAATTATTAAAGAAAGAATTAATTTGGGATTAATTGCGAAGAGAATTTATCTGGGATTAAATTCGTCGAGAAGAGATAACGCGATTAATTTAGAATTAATCGGTAAAGTAAATTTAATAGTGAATTAGATTTTACTATTCAATTTATTTAATTGGGCTAAAATAATATATTAGATATATTAATTGAAATTAGATTTCAATGGGGAATTAAAATTGGATTTTAATTCGTGCGAATGAATTAATTTGGAATTAATTCGTAAGCGACTTACGTAATAATATTGTGAGGTATTATTATTTAATTAAATTGGATTTAATTAAGTCGCAACGGCAAATTCGTTTAATTCAGAATTAAACGAATCTGGGCCCGAGCGAAGTTGCGTGATGGATTATCCGACTTAAATTTGAAATTTAGAGTGGGACCCACCAACTTACATCACTTGTCATTCAAGTTGATGGAAGTGGTTGAGAGCTTTTATGATAGCTTCTCCAACACACTTTGTGTTTTGTTTTGCTTTTGAAAAAGCATATACACATTTTTGACAAGTCAACTTGTGTAACATTTTTTGTTTTAGAAACAAAATAAGCAAACAACTATTCCCTATTCTCTCACTCAAATGTCGAACTCCATTGCCTCTTGTGACATAAATTTTTTCTTTCATTTTGTTCTTGCTAGCACATCAAGGAGTGAATCACGGTGATAGGGAAACTCACCCAAGTGTTGGAAACACTCAAGAAGGACTTGGAGCTTCCTCCGAAATGCATAAAAAGTTTTGAACTCATCCGATCAATGTGAGTATTTTCCGTAACTCTTTTGATTTTATTCACACACAAATCACTCTTAGACGATCTTGGCATGTTCTAGGAACACTTACAGTTTGGCCGCTGAATAGGACACACCACTAATTTCTGATCCTCCTGAAATGACATTAACCGTGTTGTTAATTGGTGGAGGTGGGGTTGGAGCCTCCCATTGACCGTCTCTCTCATCTCTTCGTGCCAATGTAGCTTTCCCTTTCTTCGTGAGCAAATCCCTCATAAATCTCTTATTTAACAGCTCCAGTACCTTTAATCTCAATGCTACACACTCTGCCGTCGTATGGCCATAGTCTCGATGGAACTCACACCATTTTCTGGTGTCTTTTTTTGTGGAGCTCTCCCTGGAGCGTGGGGGCCATTTTACCTCGTTTCCCATTTTCTTGAGGACCGAAACCAATTCCCCGGGGGAAATCGTAAAATTGTAGTCTAGGAGCCTGGGTCTGCTTGCTGGTATTTCCTCCCGGTTCTTGTAAGGTCGTGGTCGTTTGTTGAAGTCTTTGTGGAAAGGTCTATTCTCCATTCTCTGTTGGGTCTTCCTTTCTGTAGGGTGACGAGGGACCATGTCGCGCTGCCTGGAGGTAGCAAGTGTTCTATTATTCTGTGAGCTAGAGGTGTTCTCTCTTCTTTTATTTCTCTTGCCCTTTTCCCATCTTATTTCAATCTGGGCCCGAGCCATGGCCTGGTCCATTGTGTAGCAGTCCATTTCGGAAGGCCTCCACTTCTGTAGGTTGGTAGAGATCTGGAATATTTATTCTTTCTTTGTTGAAGCGAGCTACGTAGCTCCGCAATGGCTCCCCTCTCATTTGTTGGATGGTATTGAGATCATCTGTAGTCTTCTTGAGCTTACAAGAACTCGCAAAATGCTGCACAAACTTATCAGCTAGTTATTGGTACGACTCAATGGATTTGTAGGGTAGGTTGATAAACCAAGTAAGGGCTGTTCCTGACAATGTTTCTCCGAAGCCTCTGCACATTCTAGCTTCCCATTGGCTTGGTGCCAAGCCAGTTGACATCATCTTGTACTTGTAGTGTATTACATGGTCATCTGGATATGTGGATTCGTCATATAGCTTCATTTCGGGTGGGCTAAACTTTCGAGGCAGTTCAACAGCTATAATTGTCTCTACGAATGGAGTGTCAGAAATCATTCCAGCTCTGCTCTTCCTGATTGGCAGCCATACCCCCAGTAGTCTGGACATGACTCCTTATTTGAATTCCATCATTTCTCTTCTGATGATGGATGCAACTTGCTGAGTTTGGTCGATAGAGGAAGCCGGGGGATCCCTCGGACCAAGGGGAATTGGTGGGTTGTCGTGAGCCAGCCCACCTGATGCGGGCGAGACTGTTGGGTTGCTTGGATTATCGGTTTGATCAGAGATGTCATGACGCTGAGAAGTTGAGGATAACTGCTCCAACTACTTCTGTAGATTCGCATTGGAGTTTCGCATGGTCAGATTCTCTTCTTCTAAAGCTTGTAATCGTTCCTGGAGCATAGCTAATTGTGCCGCCATAGGGTATGGCGTCTGTTCGTTGCCAGTAGCCATTAACAACCGCTTTATAGAGAGTGAATTGAGTGAGATTCGTTTGCTATAATTCGCTAAGGCCCCACGGTGGGCGCCAATTTGTGGATACGATTTTTCACCTGAGACCTACAATCGAGAATCTGGATTTTAAGGGCACTAGCGAACCTGTAAAACAAGGGTAGTATAAGCGCGGAGTACTGCCCACCGGTGTGGGGGAACCGTAGGCTCTCCGACGCCTAAGTCAGTAGTGTGGATAAAATTGAAGTACGAAGAATAAGGCCTGAAGTTACCTCTATCTCCATTTATTTGCCGTGAGGGTTGAGTATTGTAATTTCTCGGGTGATATGCTGTATAATTGAGAAGAATGTTCCATCCCCCGTTCCATGCCATGACCCTTCTCTTTTATAAGTCCTCTGAGGTGAGGTCATTTACCCTTCTCCTACCCGTTGGGATCTCTGTAACTGTAGACTTAATGGTGGAGTTTATGACTATCTCTGTAACTGTTGATTTAATAGGCGGGGTTTATGAGTTTAGGCGTTTTCCTAATATGATAACCGATGAGTCTGTTGGCCATCCTGATGTGATCCGTCAGTGGTGATGGGCTTTTGGCTGGTATGGTCTCTCGACCCGATATTGGTCTTCAGACTGGATTTGATAGTGGGCCTTGGATCTCTGGTTTCGTGGTTGGCTTAGACGTGAAATGTTGGTTTTACCCTTGGGCCCAAATTTGGCCCATATAATTATCATCATCAATTTTTTTTAAAATTAACTCAAGCTCTACCATTTGACGCGGAAAATCACTGCTTGCTGAGGCAAGATGTCCGGTTACTGAGTAAAAGCATGGTTAATTTCATTTTTTTTGAATATAAATACAAATTCCATTGTCTTTAGGTGCTACCTTCAATAAACTAGAGAACTAAATATTACAAAATTTTCACTTACAACCCATGTTCATATGTTACCGTGTATGTTGATAATACATGTCAAATGAGCATATAAAGATCAAATTTAATCAACATTATGGAGAATTCGTAAATTTAAATAATTCAAAAGGAATGAAACAAAAAATAACTTATTACGAATTAGACTGAGATACGTCTCAGGAGCGAAAACTCCTTACACAGCTATCTCCAAACAACAATTCCACTTGGTTAGTCAAAAATAAAAACAAAACAATTTTTTTTTTGAAATAGAAACACACAAATAAAATATTAAATAAAAAAACACAAATAAAACATAAAACAACAAGTCAATTATCCCCTCCCCCAACCAAATTGAAACATTATCCCCAATGTCTGAAAAAGAAGAAGTAGAATTTAGAAGACATCACCTGGTTAGTGTGGAATTGAAAATTGTATATACGACTAAAAAAAATTACAGATTAAGATCCAGATTTACTTTGAGCATTTTGCCACGATCATTTCCATACCAGTTCAACTTGGAAAGAATATGGTCAATTTTTGGTTCATATGCTAAGAGTTGGTCAATTAAATTATTAGTTGTTTTTGTAGTTAGGAAGATATCTTTTACTGGTTTTGAAATAAACCCATTTCTTCTGGAATCTTCAAGAAATAAAAAAATAAAATCGAAAAATCCATCAACATTAAACAGTCCAATTGGTTTCTGGTGAATGTTCAAGTTCGCCTAAGATATCACTGTGAATATTTCTTCCATCGTGACCAACCTACCTAGTAAAGCAATAAAGCATCAGCTTGATTAATCATTTCAGAAAGTCTTTCAGACATACCTGAGACAATGCATTCTTCTCCGTTTGATTTTCTGATGAGGTTTCCGTCTACCAAAGGTTTTGGAATGATCCCCAAAATTTGACTGCCACATTATTGTACGGCTTTTGAAACATACCCCATCAATCCAAGATTATCACCGCCATATACTAAGTGTATATTTCTTTTTGCCATAACTCTACCCCATTCTTTTGCAGCCACAATAAATTCTGGTTTAGATTCAGAGCTAGTTCCCAAAACATACAGATATTAATAACCCGACTTCTTTAAGTTGCTTCCATTTTTTTCTCTCTTATCTGGATGTGTTGAAGAGAGTAATGACGAGCTGAATTTATAGATCTTGAAAAAGGGTGAGTAATAACTGCACTAGTACCTGCAAATGATACTATCGGCAAAAAGTTTACTGTCGGCAAAAGTAAAGCAAATCAAAACAGTAAAATAAAGTAAATCAAAGCAATAATTAAAAAATATCTACATGTAGTTGTGATTGTGGCTCACATCTTCCTCTGGTTTTACGTCCAGTAACGGCTTGAACGCCCTCTATGGGTCGAGGATAGGCTTCCCATCCAATTTTCTTATAAATTGGCAAACATGATCTCTTAAAATCAAATTTCCGAGACTGTATTATTGTCTTTCTTTTTGAAATTATGCATAACGACATAATCTAACAAATCCATTATGATGTGTCTCAAGAGTCAATTATCTACTAACCCTTACTTATGCCATCTCTAATGGGTTTAATTTTTTTTTTTGTGCTTAAACATAATTTATAAAGAATGACAACGTGTGTTGCACGTACCACATGAGCATTTATAACAAACACCTAATTGTGTAGCTCTTCGTTTTTTAGCATATCTGTTTTTCTCCAAATCAGATATATAAGGGACAAATGAAGCAAAAATTTTAAGAACTCCAGTTTTAACCACATCCTTTTGGTAACGGTTTAATCTTCTGGGTGGTCGACGTTTCCAGACATTATCTTTTAATTGAATTTTTCATGCATGTTTTAAAATATTAAAGCCTTTTACAAATTTTAGAGTCCATCCAATTCCCTTTTTATGTTTTTCACCATATTTAACAACTTACCTTTTTTATCATTAGAAGAGGAAATTACCGCATGTGTAGGAGCGAAGCAGGGTTTACCGCTATGCCTATGATGTTCGGCTATCATGACACTGTTGGGCTCACAGCCCGTAGAGAGTACGAATTAGCCTGCGAGGGACTAAACCAGAGAATAAAGGAGTCGCCACCCAGCGTGAACTAGGAAAAGATTTAAGGCCGCACTCACTCCTCGCAAGGGAAGACCTCAAACCGTTGGGTTCGGAATGGTCCCTTACTTATGCCAGTATAATGGACGGGTTCACACAATGATATGGTCAAGTCTTAATGCAATTCATGCATAAAAGCGAATAAAAATTTAAATACATACCCAATCAAAATAATGATCACAATAACGTAGTTCCAAAAGTATATCAAATTTAAGAAGTACAAGATGCGATAACGAAAACTATAATAAACAATCAAAAACGGGAAAAACGTCAATAAATAAAGAGAAAACAAAAGGGGGTTAATCACGCATATATGAATATTTCCCGAGTGGCACGTGGAGTTGTATCCCAAGTACAGACCGCACTATCGTCCATTCGGATTCGGCTACAGAATTTATGTCTGAGTTTCCATCCGATATACAGCAAGGGATAATAACATGCATAATCATTAATGCAATGAAAACGGACATAAAAAATAGACATGAAAACGGATAATGAATAACTAAAGAGGTAAGAAAATGCATAAAATATAATCATCAACATGAACAAACATAAAAGAAATAAAAATAATAAAAGTGAATAAATAGATAAAAATAAAATAACGAACTATCAAAAAATGAAATAATGTGACCAGAAATTTGGTCGTCTTTGATGTAGGACTTCGCATACCCGGCTGGACGTATTTCACGTCCAGCCAGGCATGCAGCGTCTGGAACTATAAAATAAATATGGTAAGGGTGCCCTCAGGTCTTACCTTTTAATTTGCTTTCTCGGAAGTGCGTAAGGCCATCGCCGGAAGGATCACTGGTTCGCTATTTCTGCTTGCTGTTTTTGCTATTTTTGATTGCTGTTTTACTGATTTCTGGTTGTTGTTTTCTGTTTTCTGGTTGCTGTTTTCCGGTTGCTGTTTGCTGTTTTTGCTATTTTCTGGTTACTATTTGTTGTTTTGATTTCTGTTTCGCTGTTTTGGTTTTTGTTTCGCTGTTTTAGTTTTTTTGTGGCTGTTTTGGTTGTTTTTTGGCGTTGTTTTACTATTTTTTTGGTGGTTGTTTTTACGGCTTTGGTTTCTGTTTTTGTCTTTGTTTTTTTCGGTAATTGGTTATTTTTCTGGTTATTTTTCGGTGATACTGGCTATTTGATGTCTCGGTGGTTGGTTTGTTCGGTGGTTATTTCAGTGATGCTAGGTTTTCTTTTGTGTTGTTGCCATTCAAAGAAGAAGAAGAGAGAGCTCCTAGGGTTTTTGTTTTGTTCTTGCCGTCCAAGCCTCCTTTTGGTGATGATTTGATCCATTTTTTATAATGATTTGAAGGGATCTCAAAATAGGGAAACAAATCATGTTAATTGGAAAATATATTCTCAAATTATTTAGGGAATAAGATCTTATATATTTGGTGATGAGGATTACTCAAATCTTGTTATATTGGTAAGGATGAGATTTCAAATCTTGTTAAATTGGTAAGGATGGGATTTCAAATCTTGTTAAATTGGTAAGGATGAGATTTCAAATCTTGTTAAATTGGAAAGTGTTGATGAGGGGATTTGAGTGTGTGGGCTGATTGTATGGGTTCATGGGCCGAGTATTGTGTGAGGGGTTTTGGCCCGTGTGGATTAGGCTTGCATGGGAGGTCCGAGGCTAAGGTTTGAAGCAGCGGCTGACTGAGCGAATCCAAGGCTGGCTAGTGAGTTCGAATCCAATGAGCGGCTAATTTCAGAGGTTTTCCTTCCTTCCGGCATTCATTTTTCGCAATTTCCGCAACTTTTCAGATAGTGCCTCCATACGAGGCTCATCATCGGGCTTATGCAAAAATTCAATGTCTACAGTCACCCCCACTTTGATGGGGATTGTGCAGTGTGTGACAGTGACAACCCTATCAAAGTCATGCATGTATTTTTACTTACCTGGTTCGTCGGCCGTTGCCAGACTTACCTGTTGTTTCGCTACTTTTGTGATATGCTTTAATCTCGGAGTTGAGTTGTTGGTGAGGTGCTTCGACCCATGGGATTCATTCCCGAACCATGCTGGGTGTTAGATGCTTCGATCTCTGAGGTGCTTCGACTTCTGGGATTCATTCCTGAACTAAGTTGACTGTGAGATGCTTCTATCTTTGACGGCGAGGTGCTTCGACCCCATGGTTTCATTCCCGAACCATGCTGGGTGTGAGATGCTTCGATCTCTGAGGTGCTTCGACCCCTGGGGCTCATTCCCAAACCAAGTTGAGTGTGGGTTGCTTCGATCTCTGGGATTTCTTCTCGAACTAAAGTCGATAATGTGGGTCTCGACCCTGAGATTCATTCCCGACCCATTCTGAGTGTGAGATGCTTCGATCTCTGTGATTTCTTCCCGAAGTAAGTTGATAATGTGGGCCTCGACCTTGGGATTCATTGCGTTGATGGTGAGGTGCTTCGACCCTCGGGGATTCATTCCCGACTCTTGCTGGGTGTGAGATGCTTCGATCTTTGAGGCGCTTCAACCTCTGGGGTTTATTCCCGAACCAAGTTGAGTGTGAGATGCTTCAATCTCTGGGATTTCTTCTTGAACTAAAGTTGATAATGTGGGCCTCGACCCTGGGATTCATTCCCGACCCATTCGGGATGTGAGATGCTTTGATCTCTAGGATTTATTCCCGAACTAAGTTGGTAATGTAGGCCTCGACCCTGGGATTCATTCCCGACCCATTCTGGGTGTGAGATGTTTCAATCTCTGAGATTCATTCCCAAAATATTCCGAGTGTGAGATGTTTCGATCTTTGGGGTTCATTCCCGAACAATTCCGAGTGTGAGATGCTTCGATCTCTGGGGGTTTTTTTCTATGATGATGAGGTGCTTCGACCCCTGGGATTCATTCCCGAACTGAGTTGAGTTGATGGTGAGGTGCTTCGACCTACGTGACTTTTCGATCCAATGGGGAGTTTTTTCCATGATGATGAGATGTTTCGACTTCTGATCTGTCCTCATTCTCGAGGCACTTTACTTGTCCTCATTCCTGAGGTTTTTCTCCATTCTCGAAGTTGCTTGTCCTCACCGTTTTTTCTTTTTCTTCAAAGGCTGCGAACATGAAACAAAATTTGTGTGTATGTGACATATGTATGCATGTATGCATGGATGAATTCCTTATTCTGATGGGGTTTCTTTGTCCTATTGGCTTGATGTCATCCTTGGTTAGGCCTTCCTTATGTTAAAGGGTTTTTTGGCCGAGACGATTCATGGTTTAGACATGATAAAGCACCATCATTCAAGTCGGTTTCTTGGGAGTCCCTTTGTCTTGTAGGTTCGTCCTATCTTTTTCCTAAATTGTCCTTTCAGATTTTCAACTTAGCGTATTTCTCTTATCTTGCCTGAGCCACCTTTTCAGGTTTTCAACTCAACGAGCCACATTTGTTTTTAGATCTGTCATCATTCTAGAGGTTCTTTGCTCGTCCTCATTCCCGAGGTTGTTCTACTCCTCTCCATTCTTGGAGTTGCTCGTCCTCATTCCCGAGGTTGTTCTACTCCTCTCCATTCCTGGAGTTGCCAATCCTCATTCCTGAGGCTGCTATACTCCTCTCCATTCTCGGAGTTCTTCTCCTAGATCTCTTGACCTTGGTCCAACATCTAAGAAACAAAAGACGTGATTTGTAATTACTTGACTCTAATCTTTCCCGGTTAGCTGGGATTTATGCAATCTATGAACATTTTGAACATTTGTTTTAATAAAGGCGTTCGCATTACTTCTTAGTACATCTGTAGGAAACAATGAACTACATTGCAAGGATACCTCTGTCGCTAAATGTTCCTTACAGATTTTACAATTAATTATTTTTCTTGCTCACCCATGCTCTATATTTTGCTTGGGCTGTCCTTTATGGATTTTCAACCCAACGAGCCTTTCTTTCTCTTTTTTTTTTCCTTTTTTTTATGCAAAGTATTATTTCAGCCTATCCATGTTGATGAGTTCAGTGAACTTGTTCCCTCCCAAATCTGACAGTCTCACTGCCCCACTCCCCATCACCTTCTTGACTAGGTAGGGCCCTTCCCAATTAAGCCTGAACTTTCCCCTTGGGTCCATTAGTAGTGGCTTCGACTACTTGAGCACTAGATCATCTTCTCTGATCTTGGTGGGACATACCTTATTGTTGAATGCTCGGGCCAACCTTTTATGGTATAGCTGCATTTGGTATAAGGCCTATATCATTTTCTCATCCAGTAATGCTAGCTGTTCGAACCTCTGTGAGGCCCATTCTTACTCAGGAAATCCTGCCTTTGCTAGTACCCGTATTGACTATATCTCTATTTCCACCAGTAACACTGCCTCCATCCTTTAATCCAAAGCAAAGGGTGTGGCTCTCGTTGCCGTTCTCACCGAAGTTCTATACCCCCACAGGGCATACGGAAGTTTGTCAGCCTAGTCTTTATAACTTTCCGTCATTTTAGCTAGTATTTTCTTTATCGTTTTATTGGCCGCCTCCACCGCCCTATTAGCCTGTGGCCTGTAAGGTGATGATTTGTGATGCCCTATCATGTACTTCTATAACATCGCCTTTGTTTCTCCCTGAAATTGGACTCCATTGTCCGTCACTACGTGATGTGGCATTCCGCATCGACATACTATGTTATGGACTATGAACTTGGCCATCTGCTTCGCCGTAACATTACGAAATGACTAGATTTACACCTACTTCGAAAAATAGTCTACCGCCACCACTATGAAACGGTGTCCATTTGATTTATGTGGCCTGATTTCTCCAATCCTGTCAATACCCCATGCTGAGAAAGGCCATGGTTCTGACAGTCCGTGCAATTTCGTATGCGGTAGATGGTTCAAATTGTCGGATGCTTGGCAATCGTGATAGTGCTTCACCAGCTTTGCGCAGTCAGCTTCCATGGTCGACCAGTAAAATCCTTGTCTCACTATCTTGCGAGACAAATTCAATCCATTCATGTGCGGTCCACATACTCCAGCGTGCACCTCTTCCATCACCTTCTGAGCCTATTCTTTTCTTAAACATTTCAGCTGGACATCGTTGGCTTGTCTCTTGTACAGCTCTCCCCTCAAACTCACATACTGAGAAGCCAATTTCTGAATGAATATTCTGTCTTTCTTGCCGGCCCCTTCTGGGAATTCTCCTCATTCTAGATACTGCAGAATGTCATAGTACCACGGCTTCCCATCATCGAATTTTATTTCCAAGATTATCTATATCTCATAACTGGGTCTGCTAGCTGTTGTCAGCACAAGAGGTCTCATTGCCAATTTTTCTGGGTTTTCCCAAGTTACAGCTAGGGTGGCTAGTGCATCCGCCATTTGGTTCTCTTCTCGTGACAAGTGCTGGAATTTACAGCCAGGGATAGCTTGTGATAACTTCCTGAGATGGAGTAGGTAGGGTCTCAACCTGTCTTCCTTCAATTCCCATTCCCCTCGTATCTGTTGAACTACCAATATCGATTCTCCATAAAATTCTACGCCCCTAGCTCCTAGAGCTATCAGTGCTTTCAGTCCAAAGACACATGCTTCATATTTGGCCATGTTGTTGGTTACCGATCGAACGTCAACCTTTTGGCCATAGGTAGGGTTTCTCCTTCGGGGGTTACTATCACAATTCCTATTCCAACTCCTTTGTAATTCACCGCCTGTCGAAATATATTTTCCACTCCTGGACCGTTATGGCTTGAACCTCATCGTCTTGGAATTCGAACACATACTGATCTCCTTCTATAGGTTGTAATGCCAAGAATTCTGCTACGGCTCGCTCTTTGATTACCTTATAGGTGAGGTATTCTATATCAAACTCCGTCAGCAAGACCAACCATCTGCCCAACTTTCATACCAGTGAGGGTACTAACTTCAAATACTTTAGGGGATTCTCCTTTGCTACCACTTGTATCTTATAGGATTGGAAGTAATGACGTAACTTTCAGGAAGCCTATATCACCGCCAAACAGATCTTTTCCACCTCTTGATAGCGGGCTTCATACGGAAGCATCTTCTTACTGAGGTAGTAGATTGCATGTTCCATGTTCCACCCCTGTCTCATCTGCCTATACCATCATCGCCCCCAGCGCTTCAGGTTCTATGGCCAAATGCAGCACCAAGGGTTTTCCCGACCTTGGAGGTTTCGGGACGAGCGGTTTAACTAAGTATTTTTTGATTTTGTCAAAAGCTTTTTGACATTGCCCATTCCACTCCACATGCTGGTCCTTCCTCAACAGCTTGAAGATGGGCTCACATACTAATGTTAGTTTGGTAATGAATCAACTGATATACTGGATTTTCCTGAGAAAAGCTCTAACTTCCTTCTCTATCTTTGATGCTGGCATCTCGGTAATTTCCTTGATCTTTTCATTGTCCACCTCTATTCCTCCCATTCCTACCATATGCCCTAACAACTTCCCAGATGTTACCCCAAACACACACTTCTTGGGGTTGAGTCGGAGGTTGTACTTATCGACTCTTTGAATGAATTTCTCCAGCGCTTCTATATTTCCAGCCATCATCTCTGATTTAACCATCATGTCATCCACATTTACCTCAATCTCCTTATGCATCAAGTCGAGAATAATGTAGTGGTCATTCGTTGATAAGTGACTCCTACATTCTTAAGTCCAAACGACATCACCTTATAACAATATGTACCCCACTCAGTGACGAAGACAGTCTCATGCTTGTCATCTTCGGCCATGAAGACCTGGTTATATCTTGAGAATACATTCGCGAACGAGTACATAGCAGATAAAGCCGCACTATCAACCAACACGTCTATATGGGGTAGGGGAAAATCATCATTTGGGCAAGCTTTGTTGAGGTCCCTATAACCAAACACATTCTGACCTTTCCGTCCTTCTTCGGTACCGACACAATGTTGTCTAACCACTCACGGTACTTCACCACCTCTAAGAACCCAATATCTATCTGCTTCTTGACTTCTTCCCTAACCTTTTCGGCCCATTCTGGCCTCATTGTTCGGAGCTTCTGTTTTACTGGTCTCATATTCGGATAAGTTGGTATCATGTGCTGGGCAATACCCCTGTCCACTCTTGGCAAGTCTTCATAGGATCAGGCAAATACTTTTGCATATTTTATTAATATTCTCTCTAATTCTTTCCGCTCATCAGAGGTAACCTCACTTGTAATTGAAATTTCCTTGGGGTTTTCACATGTACCAAGATTAAATGCATTTGTCTTTGTTGAGTTAATGTCAAATATGCTCATGTCATGCATGTTATGATGCAGACTAACGGGAAAAGACTCGACCAAGTAAGCAAAATCAATGTCTTTATTATTAATAAATGCAGGATTACAATCAAATAAGTCAGGAAAACATCTTCGTAACTTGCAATCTTGTCTTCTTCCATCTTCTTGCTTTCTTCAAGCGTCAAATTCTCCAACTGCAGTAGTTCTTCTTCCCATTTATCTTCCTCTTTTACAACTTCCTCTGCCTATGGTTCTTTGCCCATCACAACTTTGAAGATCTCGAATCCTGGTACTACGATCCCATTGACTTCTATGGGTTTAGGCTCTCATTGATACCATGTGGCTTTCACAAAGTAATCTATCAGCTTCATCCATTCTTTCTTGGTCTTTGGCTCATTCCCATCGGATTCATACCTCAATCCTCTCTTAGTGGTTTGCCCCATGAAATATGGCAGTGCTCTTATTCCCTGGCCTCTAGCACTCAAACATGTGCCCTGCTCATATTTCATTCTTTCCATGATTCTAGCCACTTTAGGGTCCACCCATTCTTCGAAGTTTGTCGCCACTTGGAACCTTATGAAAGGCTGTATGTCTAAAGTAGCCACATCATTGTCTACTTCAGCCCTGATGGTGACGATTTTCTCTCCATGCGGGAACTTAATAACCTGGTGCAAAGTGGATGGCACGCCCCCAAGTCTATGAAACCATGGCCTCCCCACTAACAGAGCAAATGTAGTGAGTTCTTCTTCTGAGAATGTTATCATCTGCCTACCCTCTTTCTGTACCGACCCTACGAACATTGTCAGGTTTGCATCTTCATGTACCATTATCTTGCTCAAAGCTTCTACTATGGCACGTCTGTGCTCTTGAGAGGCTCATAATAACTCCCATATGCTCACTTATGCCTGTGTCTTCTTTAATTGACGCTACACAGTATCTCCATCGGTGTTATCTGTATTCTCCGTCACCTCTAAGGCCTTTTTCTAGCACTCTTTTGCCTTTCTCCATTACATCACGGTAAAAACATCCACTGCGAGTCATCCTCTTTACCTCCTCTTCGTCACTACTTGAGAAGTTTTTCCCAGAAGTCTCTCCCCTACTCTGTTTCATCTTCACTGCTGCGCTATCTCATATCCCCATGCAAGAGGCTTGGTGGTTGAGAGTTTGGAGGACAAATATTTCGAGCATGCTGGAGTTGATCATATAGGTGGGTGGTGGAACGGAGTGGTAGTTGGGTAGATAGGGTTCTGTATGTGTTGGGTTGTTCTTTTTCTGGGTCGGATATCTTATGGGTGTCAATGAGGTCTTGGATCGTATGCCTAAGACGGGTGCAATTTTCAGTTTCGTGGCCTTTTTGCTAATGGAAGTGACAATATAGGTTTAGTTCGAGGTGGTGTGGCATAGGGTTTGGAAGTGGTTTGGGTTCCAAGGGTTTTAGGAGTCCTTGCCTCTTCAGCTTTTCAAATACCTTTGACAAAGGTCTACAAAAATTAGAGAATCGCATGTTTCTGATAGCGGCGACCTCAGCAGGAGCGAGCTTGGTCCCTAAAGGCCCCACAATGGTCTTTCTATTCTGGCCGCACGTAAAACTTTCTATTCTTGGCTTCCTCTTCCTCGATATCCATGACAGTTTCTCTTAACTGTCGAAAGTCGCTAATCATGAGGTCATCCTTCTCAGCTTGTTATAAATGGAGGGCTTGGTGCCCTTAATGATCACCTTAATCTGGTCATTCTCTGAGGGCCGTGTCTGAATCTTCAAGAGCTGACTTCTCCAGCGATCTACATAATCTTTGAAGGTCTCTTCTACCCTCTGTTTGGTGTTTTCTAGGTCACAGAGCGACAAGTCTATCTCCATATCAGTGACATATTGGTTTAGAAAGGCCTCCGCTAATGCTCTTCAGTCATCCCTGACCTTTTTCTCTAGGCCATGATATCATACTACAGGCGCCCATTCTAGTGACATTCCGAACATCATCTGCACCTGGCTCTTTGACAAACCCACTGAACTCATCACTGAAATATATTGTCGCAGATGGACCCTAGGATCTCTGTTTCCGTTGAACTTGGCTATGTCAGCCATCTTAAACTGGGGATGCAGCTGTTCTTCGAAAGTCATTGCATCTTAGTCTAATAGATCTTCATGTTTTCCTTTTATCTTGCGGGTAACTGACTCTACTTCTTCTCTGAGTTTCTGTAACTCTACCTGGGGCCTGGCTATCCTTTCTTCGGCATACTCAGCCATGTCATCATCAAAAACAGGGATTTCTTCGCTTACCCTATTCGAGGGATCCTCACGCTTTTCATCCTCGTTGTTTTTATGTTCCCACTGTGCGGCGTACTGTCAGATTGGCCACAGCATTGGTCAAAGCTTGTAGTTGCTCGATAATTTTGGTGATGTTGATCTCCAATTGATCCATGCAGGAACCTTCGCTGCCTAACGCATTCATACTTACTAACCTTTTCTTGACAAGTCTTCATTCTTCTATAACCCAACAGATATCTATGATGGTTTTTAAGACAAGGGGTTAGCATGATGCGTGTATGCATGAGATGCATGTCGTTATCAAAACAACATATACCCTTTGTTAGAGATATGCCCCTATAACCCAACTTGTGGATGGCTATATGTACATGTATTTGTAATATTTTCATTAATTAATAAAATGGAAATCTTTATTATACGTGTCTTACATAACTTATATGAATCATCAACACTGTAATAAAGCCCTTGGAGTAATAAGACGATGGCTTCCACGCCTTATGAGAATCATTACTCTTAAATGTTCATAGTCATAGTTTTGTGAATAATCTGGGCGTTCACAAAATGGAGAGACTAGCATGATGATATGATCTGCCTTAAGTGGGGTAGCCGATCTCATAGGCTACTAGCGAAGATCCGTCTGGTTGGTGTATCACATGGATGCATGATTTGCTCATGTCAATCGAACTGACCGCCGAAAGTTTTCATATGGAGTGTTTATCCCATGTGTCTGTGAGAACTTTCATGTATCGATTATATGACTAGTCTTTAGACTTGAGGTCTTGGACAATTGACATCTTATGTGTGGATCAAATAACTTTGACATTCTCCTTCCTCGGTTCAAAAGATCTGGTCAAAAGGGTATGATTGGGTCATTTGTTGAAACACATGAAGTTTGTAAAGATACAACAGAGAATCACCAATCTTTTGGATAATATTTTTCTTATAATAGTAGTATTCCAGTTCGCGGGTTGATATTTACGATCAATGCTTGAGACTGTGGCCACAGCGGAAGAATCATGTGAGATTCCTGGGTTAACACAATTCAACACTATCACATTATAAACCTTTGACCATATGGGTAAATACTTTCCGTACCCTAGGTCAATAGGTGGGGATACAGTGAGGTGAGGGACCGTATCATATGTAAATCGCATACAGAATGAGTATATATATCTTTCCTTCTCATTTGGGGGCCTTGGCATGTTGCTAGATGTCAACCTTGGTCATTGAAATCGAACGACCATCTGATCGGAGGATAATTTATGTTCGATTAAATTATCTCGATTAAATTATCACGATTCATTTCATGTCCAACTTGAGGAGAACCCAAAAGGTCACACACAACAAAGTCGAAATCAATGGTTAACAGTGCACAGTACATATTTAACAGCATATATGATTGTGCTGTAGGAATTGTTCATAAATGGTTCAATATGTTTAATTATTGAACAGATCATTTATGAGATTCCATAGTGGCTTAGGGATTGGTGAATGACGATAGGGGCACTTTGGGAATTGGAATTTTAAATACTATTCACGTGTAAATTTTTTTTTGTTATTTTTGTTATTTGTTCGAATTCCAATTCAGCCCAAACTCTTATTAGGGTTTTATAATCTCATTAAACCACTAAATTAAGATCAAATGGCTAAGATTAAATTGGCTTTTATCCCACATCGGATTCTTAATTAATTTTTTTGTCTTTGGAGCACTATATAAACCCAAAGAATTCTTCACAAATTTTTGCAACCAAACCTTTCAAATCTTGGGTTTATATAAGTGAGCAACTCTAAGGATTTAAGAGTAAGCCACTGATTTTGAGGATCCTTAAGTCTAATTGACTCGAGTTAAAAGTTTTGAGGTATTTTCCTAGGCTAGCACCAAGGGCAAAATACTCGTGCACTCAAGGCGTAGTCTTGCCGTTGAGTTTTGGCTTTGGTGTGTGCATCTTTGGAGGCCACACACTTGGGTGGCTCTTTGGAATGTGGAAGAGCTTGCTGAGTTCGAGAAAAACTTGTAGATTGGAGGAAGGACTAGAGGAGTCTACGGTTCAAGTAAGTCTTTTTCTTTCTTTAATTTAATTAGAGTTCTTATGATAGTTAACATGTTTAGGTTTATGTTCTTTGCATGTTTTATGAGTTTTATGCTATAATATATAGTAACATGCCTAGGCTTGTAGAATAATCAAAACAAATGGGTCTTGGGCAAAGGAAAGCGGCATCATAATTTTATTTTTTATTTTCCGCTGCGCACTCGCGGCCGCTCCCCAACAGTGGTATCAGAGCGCCGTTTTTGTTTTGATTAGTTCTCACTCATTTGAACTCGAAATTGGGTGTTTAAAGGCTCATTGGAAAGCTGACACCCTGAACGTAATTTTAGGCACAAGTTTTGCATGATTTGGCTAAGATTTGAATTGTGAAATTACATTTAAATTTCACGCGTCTGCAGAAAAACGTTAATAGTAAATTTATTTGAATAAAATAAAATACAATATCATAATTAAATATTAATCAAAGTTATTTAATGCCTAAAATAATTCCAACATATTAAAACTCATATGCTTGATGATTCTATGTATGATTAGAATTGACATGATTATTTTAGGGTGCAAGCATCTATAGACTTTCTAAGAAATAGAGAGTGTATTGCTTATCCCTTGGCTAAGTAATAATTCTGTGATGAACTTAGAGATTTATTACCTTTAAGGCTAATAAATATAAATAACTTGTTTATAATAAAAGACATTATAAAAGATACAAGTGGGGTGGGACCAAGGCGTTAATAAAACTTTCCAAACTAAAGTTAATTTAACCAAAGGTATTATTAGAGTTAGATAATGATTTGGTGTCTTCCTTCACTCACTACCTTTTTATAGCCAAAAGGAAAAGCTGTGAAGACATCTAGATAATCATTTACTCAAAGCTTACCTTAAAGCATATTTTAAGTGTTGGACTAATTTGAAGGATCTATTGTTTATTCTTGTCACCAAGGCGATAAGAGCCTAAGAGGTAAGGGTATTTAAGAGAGTTCGCTCCACCCTCCCTCTGGGGAATTTTCAATGGAGGAATCCATTTGACAGTTATTCACTTAAACTTGCTAAAATCCTCAATAATAATTTAAGTCTAAAATTTGCTCCCATTGTAAAGTATAGACCCAAATTGCTTAAACTGTATTGGCAGGACTAGGCTTTACCAGACTGACCAATACCAATTTGTCCCTAAATCGTACTATTGACAATGGTTTGACTTTTCTGAGTCATAAGATGCAGCGAACCTTAGGCGTGGTCTTATAACTTAGTGGCAAAGATTGGGCGTCCACAAGGACTAGCATAAGCTATGACATGTTTGATTGCCCAACCCAATGATCAAGGAATTGTGATTTATATCATAAATTGGTTGGGAACCTACCTAATTATCGTATTTTATAACGACCGGCCCTAGTCGGAGTTATGAAATGATGATAATGGGATCCTTGCCCACAAGAAATCCATCATATTGGGGTTGATGCGATTTGCTTAAAATTTTAAAACAATTGAGTGGGAGCAAATTCATAATATTAAAAGCCCATGTTATTATGAAACATTAATGAAAACATATTCCTAATTTTAACATTCTCTCTTAACATTTGGGTTAAAATATTTCACAAACATTCAAATGGCAAATAGAGTATCACTTCGTTCCTAACTTGATGAGCATAAGCTCAAAGGGGACAACTACAATGACTGGTTTAGAAACCTTAAAATTTTCTTACGACAAGAAAAGATTTTCTATGTTCTTGAAAGACCATTTCCCCTGAACCCGCAGAAGATGCTGACCAAAATACATTCGATGCTTGGAAGAAACTCATCGATGATGATGAGCAAGCAGTTTGCATAATGCTTGGCTCTATGTCGGACGAACTTCAGAAAGCTCACGAAGATATGAATGCTCAAACCATCATCTTCACTTGAAGGAGTTGTATGCAACTTCCGTTCATACCGTGAGATTCCAAGTGTCATGTGCCTTATTCCAAACAAGGTATAAGGAAGGATCTGTTAGTGGACATGTGCTTAATATGATTGGCCACATTGAAAAATTGGCCAACCTCGGGTTCATCATGGATCATGAGATATGTCAGGATCTAATTCTTCAGTCCTTACCAAAATAATTCTCTAACTTTATTATGCAGTTTCATCTGTCTGATAAAGAAGCTACTTTAGCAGAATTGCACAATCTGATAAAACAAGCAGAGAAGGACTTGAAATCGGAGCTTAAAACCTCCGTCATGCTTACGGGTACGGACCTGAAGCCACGAGGCCCAAAGAAAAATAAGGGCAAGGCCAATGCTCCAGATCACCTAAAGCCCAATGGTAAGGTGGAGAAGAAAAAGGGAAAGGGGAAATGTTTCTTTTGTGGAAAGAAGGGTCATTGGAAGAAAGACTACAGATCCTTGAAAGCCAAGGAAGCTAGGGAAGCCCAAGAGGCCAAAAAGCCCAATGCTTCAGGTATGTTGTATATGATTGAACTATATTCTCAAAACTCTGAACCTTCTGCTTGGGTGCTTGACACCAGTTGTGGGACTTACTTGTGTAACAATGTGCAGGGCCTGAGAAACAGTAGGAGACTCCGTCATGGGGAGGTTGACTTACGCATGGGTAATGGAGCAAAACTGGCTGCATTGTGCGTGGGAACTTATGCATTAGTTTTGCCGAATGGTTTAGTTTTAGACTTAGAAGATTGTGTTTATGTACCGTCTCTAGTAAAGAACATCATTTCAATTTCTTTTTTATGTAATAAAGGCTTTTCATGCCTAATAAGTGTGTAATGAATGTTCTATTTATTTCAATGAAATAAAAAATGGAGATGGTATTTTGAATAATGGTATCTATGTCTTACAAACTAACAAAGAATGTTCAACCTCTAATATATACAACGTTAACTCGAATAATCTCAATGAATCACTTATATGGCACAATCGCTTAGGTCATATCAATGAAACAAGATTAACTAAGCTACATAAGGATGGGTATTTCAGACCCTTCAAATATGAACCTTATGGAACTTGTGAGTCTTGTTTACTTGGTAAAATGACCAAATTACCCTTCAAAGGTAAAGGACAGCGTGCAGCGGAGATATTAGAACTCATACACTCTAATGTAGGAAACGCTTTCCCCGCGCAGCGGAAGCGGCTTAGGCACCCGGGACCGACCTTGAAAATTTTTTCTGCTCTCCTCCTCTTAATCCAGAATTTTTTCTGCCAAAAATTCCAGATCCGAATAGATCTATATTTTATTCACTGCCGAATGCTCGTCATACACAAACCATAAAATGCAGTAACTCATGCAACATCATCCACCATGCGCGCGACCAGCCATGGACCAGCTTTCCATATGCGAAATTTGATCAACAAAATCCAACCGTGCGCGAGCTGCTCACTCAAGCCATATGCAATATTTGATCATTGTCACATTGCGTTGCTTATACTTGCTCACGCCACTTTGGCCTCTTTTATTAACGCCAAAAATAATTATCATGCGCAGATTATTACTATGATAATGGCCACCTTTCAGCCAAATTCAAACACACTTGTCCCATTATCTGATTCCACCAAAAACTTTAAAAGTGAAAACCTTTTTGTCTATAATGATCTTTCGACTTCCATGCACCATGCGTTAAATGCTTTGATCATCTACGTGAGCTGATCAACTTTTTCCTTTGCATGATTGCCGAGCCATGGACGTGTGATAAGAAATCGGATCCACCAATCGATCTTCCGAGCTATATCTCGTTACCAACGGAAAGTAGGGTGGGCTACACTCACAGAGAAAATCACTAAACTATTTAGAGATTTTGTCACACAATAATATTTTTCTTTTTCTTTTTTTTTGTTCTTCAATGGTGTTTCTCAACTTTTGAGAGAATGGTGAAGAAGAAGAAGGAGGCTAGGGTTGCAAGAATGAGAGTCCTCAAAAAGAAAATCAAATTTTCTTTATATACTTAGGTTAAATTGTTTCCAAAAACAAATCAACCACTCCTTCCCCCATCCATCAAGAATCGGCCAAGGCTAAGAAAATATCTTTAATTTTTGTAACATCAATCAAGAATGATGACCAAATGTTGGAAAAATGCTTATGCATAAGCATTTTGAGGCTCAATTTTAAGCATGGTCCACTTCGTGTGTTAGTGGTTGTTATTGAATGATTCGGATACTCCTCCGTGAGTACTTCGAAATGGTATATTCATATGCTTAAAATGGTGCTTGGGTGAATGAGAAATTGTTACTCAAAGTTCACCCATTGGTGTTGGAAAATAAAGAAAAGTAAGCTTGTCCCATATGGGAAAGCTATAGAGGGAATATTATGCTTATATATGATTGCTCATATGTAGATGGGTAAGAGTTGTAAGGATAGAGGCTCTCTCTACGTGCGCGGGGGGGGGGGGGGGGGGGGGGGTGCAAATCAAAATCCGAACAAGCTTGGCTCGTGTGCGCCCGCGCATCCTGCGTACACGAATGCCGGACCAAATTGTGCGGGCTCGGCCCAGCCAATTTTTGCAAGCCTCTTCATTTTTTCCAAGCCTTTTGAAGTTCCATAACACTCAAATTAACTCTATTAATTAATTTAGTGGTTACTTCAAATGAAAGGTCTCCCACTAATGTGTTTTTAATTGGTGTGTTTATTGTTTTAAGTAGTGAATTGTTTTACGTTTTTTCACAAGTGAGAAGCTAGAAAAAAAATTGCTTTGCTGTTTCTATAGAAAGAGTTCGAATACATCTTGGTTCGTTGGAAGCCGATTCTGGTGGTGCCCATAGTCGCTTATTTCCGTTGCATCCTGGGAAACAAACGTCTCACGTTCTACTGCACCATTTCAGTAGGGGACGAATTTGTTTTAAGGAGATTGTTGCCGCATCAACAAGCCTCGGAATTCTTTGCACTGCCTTCGTTCCTAATCTGTTCTTCACTGCCTGCTGCTGTCCTGTCATTTTATTATTACTATTGTATTGTTGATTATTGTAACAACCGTGTTGTATTTACTGCTGTTCAAAATCATTTGTAAGAACACAGTTCCCAAACAAATTATTTGTAATAGTCTTAAAACAAATTCGACTCTGTGGATATGGAAAACAGTCCAAACACAGTAGATCCGAATATGGCAGCCTCTTCGGCTGGCCAGAATATTGTGGCAGCCCCCGTGGCTGGCCAAACTGCAGTGGCAGCCTCTTCGGCTGGCCAACTTGCTTCAGCCTCTGGGCTTAATATGGCAGCCGCTGTGGCTAGCCAAGGTGTTAAGCCTCTGTGGCTAGACAACCTGTTGGACATGTGAGCCATGTCAATCCTGCTGTAGAAAAACCTGAAAAATTCAGTGGACAAAATTTTAAACGGTGGCAACAGAAAATGTTTTTCTACTTGACCACGTTGAACCTTGCGAGGTTTCTAAAGGAAGATGCTCCTGAACCCGTGGAGGGTGAGATTGATATCCAAGTGATCAGTGCCATTGATGCTTGGAAACATTCTGAATTCTTATGTCGGAATTATGTGTTAAATGGGCTGAGTGATTCCTTGTACAGTGTGTACGCCGGAATGAAAACAGCAAAAGGGCTTTGGGAATCTTTAGACCGAAAATATAAAACTGAGGATGCCGGTACTAAGAAATTTGTCGTAGGCCGTTTCCTAGATTTTAAGATGATTGATTCCAAAACTGTGTTAAGTCAAGTACAAGAATTGCAAATATTCTAGCAGAAATTCATGCTGAGGGGATGGTTTTAAGTGAAACATTCCAAGTAGCCTCGATAATTGAAAAACTACCACCTGGTTGGAAAGATTTCAAGAATTATCTAAAGCATAAGCGAAAAGAAATGAGCATTGAAGACTTGGTTCTTAAGCTTAGAATTGAGGAAGATTACAGAGTATCTGACAAGAGGGGATAACTCATGAGGCCAAAGTAAATGTTGTTGAACATGGCCATAAGAACAAGAACCTAAGAAAAAAGGGTCAAAAATGGGCCCTCAAGGAGGAGTTTCCAAGAAATCAAATTTCAAGGAAAATGCTTCAATTGTGACAAAATGGGTCACAAGTCTTCTGAGTGCAGACTGCCGAAGAAGAAAAAGAATCAAGAGGCTAATGTGATGGAAAACATGACTCAAGATGTTTCAGACATTAACCTTTCAGCTGTGGTTTCTGAGGTGAATCTGGTGGGTTCTAACCCAAGAGAGTGGTGGATTGACACTGGTGCCACTCGACATGTGTGCTCGGACAAGAGCATGTTTTCTTCATTTGAGCCTACTGGTAATGGGGAAAAATTATACATGGGAAATTCAGCAACATCTGAGATTGAAGGTCAAGGCAAGGTGATTCTGAAGATGACCTCTGGGAAAGAGTTGACTTTGAACAACGTTCTGTATGTACCAGAAATACGGAAGAATCTTGTGTCTGGATCACTTCTGAACAAGCATGGATTCCGGATGGTGTTCGAGTCTGATAAAGTAGTTTTAACTAAAAATGGGATGTATGTGGGAAAAGGGTATGTAACTGATGGGCTCTTTAAGCTCAATGTAATGGTTGTTAAACCTAAGAATATCAATAAAGCTAGTTCTTCTGCTTATATTGTTGAGTACTCTAATCTATGGCATGGTAGATTAGGACATGTTAATTTTAATTCATTACGGAAATTAATTAACATGAACCACATTCCAAATTTTAAAATTGATAACAAACATAAGTGTGATACTTGTGTTGAGGCAAAACTAACTAGATCATCTTTTCATAGTATTGAAAGAAACTCTGAACCACTTGATCTTATTCATACCGATGTATGTGATTTTAATTCAATACAATCGAGAGGCGGTAATAAATATTTTATTACCTTTATTGATGATTGCACTAGATTTTGCTATGTGTATTTGATGAAAAGCAAGGACGAAGCTATAGAGAAATTTATTCTCTATAAGAATGAAGTTGAGAATCAACTGAACAAAAGAATTAAGGAGTTGAGAAGTGATCGTGGTGGTGAGTATGTTTTCCCTTTTGAATCACTTTGTGAACAAAATGGAATCATACATCAAACCACAGCTCCTTATTCACCTCAATCCAATGGGATTGCAGAACGGAAGAATCGTACCTTGAAAGAGATGATGAACGCTATGTTAATCAGCTCTGGCTTACCTCAGAATATGTGGGGAGAAGCTGTTTTATCAGCTAATTACCTTTTAAATAAGGTACCACGGAAAGATGCAGGGAAAACTCCTTATGAGATGTGGAAAGGAAGAGCACCTTCCTACAAATTTCTACGAGTGTGGGGGGGTGTCTTGCCAAGGTAGTATTCCTCCACCTAAAAAGGTGAAGATAGGACCAAAAACTGTTGATTGTATTTTCATAGGATATGCACATAACAGTAATGCTTATCGATTTCTTGTGCATGAGTCTAATATACCAGATATTCACAAGAATACGATAATGGAGTCGAGGAATGCATCCTTTTTCGAACACGTTTTTCCTTGTAAAACTATTCGAATTCAAATGTACACAAACGGGTACATGAGACTATCATTGAAGATAGTCAGGACCGAGAACAAATAAATGTTCCGGAGGATCAACAAGTTGTTGAACTTGAACCAAGACGTAGCAAAAGAGCTAGAACGGAAAAATCATTTGGTCCAGATTTTTTGACATTTTTGCTAGAAAATGATCCTCAAAGCTATAACGAAGCTGTAAGGTCAGCTGATGGTGCTTTGTGGAAAGATGCCATCAATAGTGAAATTGAATCCATCTTACAAAATCACACCTGGGAGTTAGTGGATCTTCCTCCAGGATGTAAACCTTTAGGATCCAAGTGGATTTTCAAGAAGAAAATGAAGGCAGATGGATCAATTGACAAGTACAAAGCAAGACTTGTAATTAAAGGTTACAGACAACGTGAAGGTCTTGATTACTTTGATACTTATTCTCCTGTAACGAGAATAAATTCCATAAGGATGATAATAGCGATTGCAGCTTTGCGCAATCTTGAGGTACATCAGATGGATGTGAAAACAGCCTTTCTAAATGGAGATTTAGATGAAGAAATTTACATGGAACAACCTGAAGGCTTTATAGCTCCAGGACAAGAAAAGAAAGTCTGTAAGTTGGTTAAATCCTTGTATGGATTAAAACAAGCTCCGAAACAGTGGCATAAAAAGTTTGATGACACCATGTTAGCAAATGGTTTCAAAATCAATGAGTGTGATAAATGCATTTATGTCAGAGAGACAGAAGTTGGCTATGTCATTTTATGTCTCTACGTTGATGACATATTGATTGTCGGGAGTAATGTTAAAATGGTGAAATCTACCAAGAATATGCTGAAATCCAAGTTTGACATGAAAGACATGGGTCTAGCAGATGTCATTCTGGGAATAAAGGTCTCGAGAAGTCCTGATGGACTTATTCTTGATCAGTCGCACTATGTGGACAAGATTCTTGGTAAATTCAACAATGATGATTCTGCTGTGGCTAGAACTCCTTTAGATGTGAGTCTACACCTATCGAAGAATAGGGGAGATGGTATATCTCAAGTAGAATACTCTAGAGTGATCGGGAGTTTGATGTATCTATCGAGTTGTACAAGACCTGATATAGCCTGTACAGTAAACAAGCTCAGCAGATATACGAGTAATCCAGGGGTTGATCACTGGAAAGCAATAGTGAGAGTACTTAGGTACTTACGTTTTACTCGTAATTATGGGTTGCACTATCATAGATATCCAGCTGTAGTCGAAGGATACAGTGATGCTAATTGGATATCTGACATGAAAGACTCAAAGTCTACCAGTGGCTATGTGTTTACACTAGCAGGTGCAGCTATATCATGGAAATCCTCCAAACAGACCGTGATAGCCAGATCTACAATGGAATCAGAATTCATTGCATTAGACAAGTGTGCTGAAGAAGCAGAATGGCTTCGAAATTTTCTAGAGGATATTCCAAGTTGGCCAAAGCCAGTGCCAGCAATTTGCATTCATTGCGATAGTCAATCTGCAATTGGAAGGGCACATAACAATATGTATAATGGTAAGTCTAGACATATTCGTCGTAGACACAATACCGTTAGACAATTACTCTCTACTGGAGTTATTTCGATTGACTATGTAAAGTCAAAGGATAACATTGCGGATCCGCTAACCAAAGGGTTAAATAGAGAGTTGGTTGTAAAATCATCGAGGGGAATGGGACTAAACCCCATTAGATAAATGTTTATTACGAAGGAAAACCCAACCTTGTTGACTGGAGATCCCAAGATCTAGGTTCAATGGGACAACCTACTCGTAAAAGACATAATTGGTTCACTGTGGGGGGTTTACCCTCTAGTCCATTCCTATGGTGAAATGAAATAGTGATGCTCGTATGGATTGAGGTTAAGTAAGGCTTTTAATGATTCTTATGCGTCGGAAATCCGAGCAGAGTATTACGAGATGCTCTTAAATAAGAAATCACCTATGTGAGAGAGAAGTGGGGCCGCTTCAAAGGGAATTGTACGGGGCACAATTCTTAGAAACTCTTGCAGAACCAGGTTGATGTTCATGGCCAAAATGAGCATAACAATGAGAACTCAGATGTGTTAGGTAAAACATCTGTGTGATATATGTTCTCCATTTACATGAACGGCAGTACAGTTCAATGACATCGCATCCACTGTCAGCCAGTAAATGAGATATATTTTCACAAGGGAAGGTTCAAAGGCCGAGGCCTACCTATCCTATGCAGGTGTTGAACCGTTGAACTCTTCTAGGTCAAAATAAAATGTTTTATAAAATAATTTTATTCGACGTTTTTCGCCAATTTCATTCATGTGGGGGATTGTTGGAAAAATGCTTATGCATAAGCATTTTGAGGCTCAATTTTAAGCATGGTCCACTTCGTGTTAGTGGTTGTTATTGAATGATTCGGATACTCCTCCGTGAGTACTTCGAAATGGTATATTCATATGCTTAAAATGGTGCTTGGGTGAATGAGAAATTGTTACTCAAAGTTCACCCATTGGTGTTGGAAAATAAAGAAAAGTAAGCTTGTCCCATATGGGAAAGCTATAGAGGGAATATTATGCTTATATATGATTGCTCATATGTAGATGGGTAAGAGTTGTAAGGATAGAGGCTCTCTCTACGTGCGCGGGGGGGGGGGGGGGGGGGGGTGCAAATCAAAATCCGAACAAGCTTGGCTCGTGTGCGCCCGCGGCCTGCGTACACGAATGCCGGACCAAATTGTGCGGGCTCGGCCCAGCCAATTTTTGCAAGCCTCTTCATTTTTTCCAAGCCTTTTGAAGTTCCATAACACTCAAATTAACTCTATTAATTAATTAGTGGTTACTTCAAATGAAAGGTCTCCCACTAATGTGTTTTTAATTGGTGTGTTTATTTTGTTTTAAGTAGTGAATTGTTTTACGTTTTTTCACAAGTGAGAAGCTAGCAAAAATTGCTTTGCTGTTTCTATAGAAAGAGTTCGAATACATCTTGGTTCGTTGGAAGCCGATTCTGGTGGTGCCCATAGTCGCTTATTTCCGTTGCATCCTGGGAAACAAACGTCTCACGTTCTACTGCACCATTTCAGTAGGGGACGAATTTGTTTTAAGGAGATTGTTGCCGCATCAACAAGCCTCGGAATTCTTTGCACTGCCTTCGTTCCTAATCTGTTCTTCACTGTCTGCTGCTGTCCTGTCATTTTATTATTACTATTGTATTGTTCATTATTGTAACAACCGTGTTGTATTTACTGCTGTTCAAAATCATTTGTAAGAACACAGTTCCCAAACAAATTATTTGTAATACAAATCAATTACAAAAATTAATTATGTAATTTGCCTTTTCAAATTTTGATAATTTCCAAAGCCATCAAAAACTTCCCTTTTCTTCCGTGACAAAATCGGCAATGGCATATATTTTCTTTATTAATTTTTGCAACAATTGTATTAGCTTTCCATAAAGCCAAATATGTTACA
Source organism: Zanthoxylum bungeanum (assembly GCA_019454045.1). Classification (NCBI taxonomy): domain Eukaryota; kingdom Viridiplantae; phylum Streptophyta; class Magnoliopsida; order Sapindales; family Rutaceae; genus Zanthoxylum; species Zanthoxylum bungeanum. Next base: position 66,400 of record SKCR01030854.1, read on the forward strand.
AAATCAAAAAGTTTAATACCATTATAGATTTGAAACTTCCAAAATTAAATCAAGGGTTTCCAAAACCCTTTAATTTGGAAATTACAACTTTAGCCTTCATTTAAATTACATCATATATAATTTAATTATTATTAATAAATAATTATCATATAATCATTTATTATATAAATCATATATTAACTTTTAATATATAGTTCTAAGTGTGACAATAATATTATTAATCATATTAATAATATTTATATCTGTGTGAGTATATAATTGGACTATCCAATTATACTTAATCCGCTATAGTAAATCGAGCTAGCACGGGGACCAAATGGACCTACGGTTCCGAGCTCCAATAATCTCGAAATATTTAATTAAACTCTTAATTAAATATTCTGAATTATTAACTCCGGGTTATTCCATTAAAAACCCGAAGTTGCACTCTCGTTGCCGCAGATGATATATTAAGTCGAACCAAGTCGGTGTCCATCGATATAGTCATTACATACGAATTGACCATTCACGAGTATCTCATAATTAGAGTCGGGTCATAATGTCCGTTATACCCCTCTAATTATTTTTACCTTAAGTACCATTGATTCTCTAATGAACGATTTATTCATAACTATTATGAATTTTAATCTTTCTATTCGTAATAGAAAGACTTGAGCGCTCAAATAGTTCAAGCACCGAATCAACACTTAAGAAAGATACTCATCTACTTCTCGCAAGAAGGAGTGAACTCCATGTCTATGTAAAACGTTCCCAGCTACACAACAGACTATGCCCCCAAAGTATGTAGCTATTGGTCGGGACTGCTACACCAACCTCACCTTTGTAAATCAAAGGACATAGCCTGCCATGCAGGAGTTCGTAGTACACTCAGGATTAAGATCAATCCATATATGACCATCTAGTAGATCGAAATGAATTTCTTTGTTTAACAGATATTATAAGAATGTCATTTCCATCTGGGTTCAGTCCTATATGATCACATCATACAAGGTGCCCTCATTCTCATGTCTCTACATGGACGATCCCGGATCAAGGTCGCCATACAAATATAGAATGGACCGCAGCTATAGATAAACCACAAATAAAGTACCCGCTTTATTTGCTCTCTATGGACTATTTAAGATTACAAACTTCAGACTTAAATCCTCTTGTGTATGACACTAATACACTAAGTCCGAAGACACATAAGTAATCTATGGTATTCAAGATGATATATAATATGCGAAAATTAAACAAACACTTTGATAAATGAATAATGCATCGTTTTAACACATAAAACCGTTTACATCACATGTAGCTCTATGGCATACATCCCAACATCTAATGTATGCTGACCAATGTCAGTCACCGCTAGAGGTGGATTCTCATACTTCATTACCTTTATCTATGATCACTCGCGATATGGGTATGTGTACCTTATACGGTACAAATATGAAGACTTTGAGAAATTCAAAGACTTCAAAGCTGAAGTAGAAAACCAGCTTAATAAAAGTATTAAGTCACTAAGGTCTGACCGAGGTGGTGAATACTTAAGCGGCGAATTTCAAGATTACTTGAGAGAAAATGGCATTGTTTCCCAGTGGACTCCTCCGGGAACTCCACAGCATAATGAGGTCTCCGAAAAGAGAAATCGGACATTATTAGATATGGTCTGATCAATGATGTCAGGCACGGATCTACCTCTTTCATTTTGGGGTATTGCTATAGAAACTGCAACACTACTTCTAAACCAAGTTCCTTCCAAGACTGTTAGTCAAACATCATATGAGTTATGGTCTGGGAAACGTCCTAGTCTTAGTTATCTAAGAGTTTGGGGATGTGACGCATATGTTAAGCTCACACAAACTAACAAATTGGATGATAGGGCATTTAAATGTAAGTTTGTAGGATATGTCTTGATCTCAATAGAATACATGTTCTACGTCCCAAATGAACAAAAAACATTTATCTCACGAAATGCTAAATTTCTAGAGAAAGAATTCATTCTCAAAAAATATAGTGGGAGTAGACTTGACCTCGATGAGGTACGAGAAGAACAAACTAACATAGAACTAAACCCCAAGCCCCTCAAAATGGCAGCGATGGAACAACCACAAGATTATGAACTCAGAAGGTCTGGTAGAGAAAGACATAAGCCTGAAAGATATGGTTTCCATATTGATGAGGAACATGATCAGGTCATTGATAATGACGATCCCACCAGTTATGACGAAGCAATGCGTGACATTGATTCAGTTAAGTGGCTTGAGGCCATGAAATCTGAAATAGACTCTATGTATCAGAATCAAGTCTGGGACTTGGTAGATGTACCTGAAGGGATAAAACCCATAGGCTGCAAGTGGATTTACAAGCGTAAAACTGATGCAGAAGGCAACATCCAAACCTATAAGGCTAGGTTGGTGGCGAAATGTTATAGACAAATCCAAGGAATTGACTATGAGGAAACCTTCTCGCCTGTTGCAATGATAAAGTCCATTTGAATTTTATTGGCACTAGTTGCACACTTTGATTATGAGATTTGGCAGATAGATGTCAAAACAGCTTTCCTTAATGGGAACCTCATAGAGGAAGTCTATATTGTTGGACAGTTATGACCCATAGCGTCACTGTTTGTAAAAGACATTGTATTTTTGTACAAAATTAACTATGTAGTAATGAAATTGCCTTTTTACCGTTTTGTAATTTATTTACTTTGAAATATAAATGGTAAAAGTCCATATGATTATTTCCGGATTGAGATGATATGAGACAGTATCAATCCATAAAGTTTTAATCATTAAATATCCCTAGTCGTAGTATTATCGAGATTGGACATCGATAATGCGGAATAGACTAGTATTGCACTTGTGGGTGTTGTAAGGGCATAACGACATAGTTCTCATATATTTAAGTATAGGATACTTATGTAAGTGCGATAGGAGGTTGTGTTTTACCGATGGTACGGAAAACAGCTTCGCTCTGGATAGACCCCGCGGAATCTCATTGGTAGTATGTATATGTGTCTATGGGAGTCCGCTTCAGGGTAGGTGTATTTGGTCTTAACCTGAGACTTGCATCGCTAGTACTTGCGACAATCAGTAAACTTTGGTTTTGGTCGTCCAGGCCTTTAACAGGTTCTGTGTACGCCTCTTCTGGGTTTATTGAGAATCGTAGTGTATTGGATGTGATGTCAAGATGGAAGTATCACTAGACATATGGAGATGACGATCACACATGGATTCAGAACTGGTTCTCTATTGTGTTGCAACCATCGGGATAATATGACATGGTCATGATTATCCGATTCAAAGAGACTAGTTGCTTGAAATCCGATATGTGCTTCGTACGGGGCAGACACTATTCTAGCCCCAGACCTTGCACGTGACATCCGATACTGGATCGCAATACACAATACTACGGTATATTACGCCTGATAAAGATAGTATATTCCAGTAAGAATATTTCTGGAGAATTGGGTAGGCATGGCGCTTTGCTAGAAGCCAACCTTGTCTCGTTAATCGGTAAAAACGTAGTACGAGGTACGTACGTGTTCGGATAGTCCGACGACCGTATTTACTGCCAACATATCCAGAGATCTCTTGGGTCGCTTCCCGAATATTCACAGATGATGTATGATTCGAGCTAAATTAATCTGGGATTAATTGCGGAGAGGCTTTATCTTGGATAAAGTACTATTTGAAGAGAGAGAAAGATTAATTTGGAATTAATCATTAAAATAATATATTCGATATATTATTCGGAATTAGATTTCGACGTGGAATTAAAATTAGATTTTAATTCGGGCAAACGAGTTAATTTAGAATTAATTCGTTAGCGACGTGAATAGTAATTTTGCTAGGCATAATTATTTAATTAAATTCGATTTAATTACGTCGCGATGGAAGTTTGTTAATTCGGAATTAGCGAACCCGAGCCCGGGAGTGTTTGCCGGCCCACTCACATTCGGAATCGAGTGGGGCCCATATGTCACATCAACCATCACATCACTAGTCAACTAATTCACTTTAGCTTGATGGGTTTAGGTGAGTTGGTGATTGTGTGTGTTACACTCCAAAATCAAAGCATTGAAAGCTTGTGTGACTTTTACCTAATACAACTTTTGGTATATGGTTTATAATTGTTTTTGAAACAAACACACACAATCTTCATCTCTCCTTCAATGACCGAAACCAGTGAATAAAATTACTCTCCCCATTTTGCTTCTCCTTGACCGTAATTGAGAGAAGAAAGTGCAGAAGTTTTGTGGCAAAAATTCACCTTGAGCTAGCACTCTTCAAGGGATCATACAAGGTGATTAGGGAAACCTATTCAAGAGCTTGGAAAGAAAAAAAAAGCTTGGAGCATTGTGGACTGCCTTGGCCGAATCTTGGACTGTTTGGAGAGGAAAAATTTTATTGTTTGACGCATCCAAAACCGATCGATGTAAGTATGTTTCCGCCACTCTTCTTCGTTATTCATTCACATTTCTTTGTTCATTATGATCTTGGGACTAATCATAGAAACCAACATATATGACACAACCTGAGGGGTTTGCATCTAAGGATGATCATAATAAAGTATGCAAGCTTAAACGATCCATTTATGGACTCAAGCAAGCCTCCAGAAGTTGGAATATATGATTTGATGAGACAATCAAAGAATTTGACTTCATCAAAAATGTAGACGAGCCTTGTGTTTAAAGGAAAAGTAGTGGGAGTGCTGTTGTATTTCTTGTATTATATGTCGATGGCATATTAAAGGAAAAGTAGTGGGAGTGATATTCCCATGATGCAACCCACCAAGCAATGGTTATCTCAGAATTTCTCCATGAAAGATTTGGGAGAAGCAGCCTACATCCTCGGCATTAAGATCTACCGTGATAGATCTAAGAGGTTGTTAGGACTTTCTCATTTAGGGGCCTTGGCATGTTGCTAGATGTCAACCTTGGTCATTGAAATCGAACAACCATCTGATCGGAGGATAATTTATGTTCGATTAAATTATCACGATTCATTTCATCTCCAACTTAAGGGGAACCCAAAAGGTCACATACAACAAAGTCGAAATCAATGGTTAACAGTGCACAATACATATTTAACAACATATATGATTGTTGTAGGAATTGTTCATAAATGGTTCAATATGTTTAATTATTGAACAGATCATTTATGAGGTTCCATAGTGGCTTAGGGATTGGTGAATGAAGATAGGGGCACTTTGGGAATTGGAATTTTAAAAAAAAAATACTATTCACGTGAATAGTACCGTGTGAATAGTAATTTTTTTTTTGTTATTTGTTTTGAATTCCAATTCGGCCCAAACTCTTATTAGGGTTTTATAATCTCATTAAACCACTAAATTAAGATCCAATGGCTAATATTAAATTGGCTTTTATCCCACATCAGATTCTTAATTAATTTTGTTGTCTTTGGAGCACTATATAAACCCAAAGAATTCTTCATAAATTTTTGCACCAAACCTTTCAAATCTTGGGTTTATATAAGTGAGCAACTCTAAAGATTTAAAAGTAAGCCAATGATTTTGAGGATCCTTAAGTCTAATTGACTAGAGGAACCTCGAGTTAAAAGTTTTGAGGTATTTTCCTAGGCTAGCACCAAGGGCAAAATACCTGTGCACTCAAGGCGTAGTCTTGCCGTTGAGTTTTGGCTTCGGTTTGTGCATCTTTGGAGGCCACACACTTGGGTGGCTCCTTGGAACGTGGAAGAGCTTGCTGAGTTCGAGAAAAGCTTGTAGATTGAAGGGAGGACTGGAGGAGTCTACGGTTCAAGTAAGTCTTTTTCTTTCTTTATTTTAATCAGAGTTCTTATGATAGTTAGCATGTTTAGGTTTATGTTCTTTGCATGTTTTATGAGTTTTATGCTTAGAATATATAGTAACATGCCTAGGCTTGTAGAATAATCAAAACAAATGGGTCTTGGGCAAAAGGAAAGCGGCATCATAATTTTATTATTTTATTTTTCCGCTGCGCACTCGCGGCCGCTTCCCAACACCCTTCCGACCTTATTCCTCCCACACCCGTGGTAAGTCCATTTCTGCCCTCGGTATGGCTCATCTTATGCGCCAATGTGGGGTACACAAAATCATTCTCTCTTATGCTACATGGGTGAAACTTGGCTACCTCAGTCCTTTTTCATCAGTAAAAGACAAAGACCGCCCATTTACAAGATTGACTAAGCCTATTATTGGGATCGTGCCATTGTCTAGAAATCACGAATTAGGCCCTCGGTAATCACGGTTGTGGCGAAGACGGACTTGGAGATATCCAAAAGTATACAAATATGCCATAACAAGGCGTACCCTTCTTGGATAAAAGCCAGTGCGGATATCGGACTCATACATCTGGCATATTCGGATCATGTTTGGACCTTCTAAGCCCATCAAGGTTTTCATACAAGTTAGCCTGTTATCATTTTAAAGCGTTCAATCAGATTATCGCGAGGTGTACACTTGTCCTAGTTGAAAAGGCCCAATAGGTTTACACTTTTGCGATAAGGTGGCTAAATAACTCAAATGATAGGGGGCTTAAACACAAGATGGCCCATCGTCACTTAGAAAACTTTTGGCCCAATCATCATAAGATACAAACTCGTCCCAGTTTAAGAGGCCCAACTAGTTCGTATCTATGACGAGAAGCCCAAATGGATCCAAGTGATAATGGGCCCAAACACAAGCATGAGGGGTAGCTTCTATAAGACACATAACTATGGTTTGTATGTGGGCTTACAAGGGTACGGATAAGGCTCCCATCGACGAAGGGTTGCACATAACTAGGTCTCCTCACACAAGGGTTCGAGCAACCAACTGAGCATGCCTTTTTTATACCCTAGGGTACGTGCCAACGAGTGATGGTTATCATCACATAATGATCTGCTGCCTTGAGTGAAAGCGACTTCACGATACATGATGCCATCGGGGGTAATAAGGGTATGCAAAATATATGACAATTGGTTAACCAAAACCAAAGCCACGGACACTACAAGGCATTATTTCGGGACTGATTTTTTATCTCCAGTGGAGTTTCCATCTGTAGGAGAGAAGCGGGATTTACCGCTATGTCTATGATGTTCGGCGACCACGATATTATTGGGCTCGCAGCCCATAGAGAGTACGGATTAGCCCGCAAGGGACTAAATCAGAGAATAAAGGAGTCGCCACCCAGCATGAACTGGGAAAAGATTTAAGGTCGCACTCACCCCTCCCAAGGGAAGACCTCAAACAGTTGGGTTCAGAATGGTCCCTTACTTATGCCAGTATAATGGACGGGTTCACACAATGGTATAGCCAAGTCTTAATGCAATTCATGCATAAAAATGAATAAAAATGTAAATACATACCCAATCAAAATAATGATCACAATAACGTAGTTCCAAAAGCTTATCAAATTTATGATGTATAAGATGCGATAACGAAAACTATAATAAACAATAAAAAGTGGGAAAAGCGTTAATAAATAAAAAGCAAACAAAATGGGGGTTAATCACACATATATAAATATTTCCCGAGTGGCACGTGAAGTTGTATCCCAAGTACAGACCGCACTACCGTCCATTCAGATTCGGCTACGGAATTTATGTCTGGGTTTCATCCGATATACCGCAAGGGATAATAACATGCATAATTATTAATACAATGTAAACGGACATAAAAATAGACATGAAAATGGATAATGAATAACTAAAGAGGTAAAAAAATGCATAAAATATAATCATCAATATGAACAAACATAAACAAAATAAAAATAATAAAAGTGAGTAAATAGATAAAAATAAAATAACGAACTACCAAAGAACAAAATAATGTGACCAGAAATTTGTTCGTTTTTGATGTAGGACTTCGCATACCCTATTGGACGTATTTCACGTCCAGCTAGGAATACAACATCTGGAACTATAAAATAAATATGGTAAGGGTGCCCTCAGGTCTTACCTCTTAAGTTGCTTTCTCGGAAGTGCGTTAGGTCGTCGCCTGAAGGATCACTGGTTCGTTGTTTCTGGTTGTCGGTTCACTGTGTCTGCTTGCTGTTTTGCTGTTTCTGGTTGTTATTTTACTATTTTTTTGTTACTATTTTACTGTTTTCTGGTTGCTGTTTTCTAGTTTCTGTTTGTTGTTTTTGCTATTTTCTAGTTGCTGCTTGCTGTTTTTGCTATTTTGGCTTCTGTTTCGCTGTTTTGGTTTTTATTTCGCTGTTTTAGTTTTTTTGTGGCTGTTTTGGTTGTTTTTGGGCGCTGTTTTACTTTTTTTTTGTGGCTGTTTTTGCGGCTTTGGTTTCTATTTTTGTCTTTGTTTTTTTCGATAATTGGTTGTTTTTCTGGTTGTTTTTTGTGATGCTGGTTGTTTGATGTCTCGGTGGTTGGTTTGTTCGGTGGTTATTTCGGTGATGCTAGGTTTTCTTTTGTGTTATTACCGTTCAAAGAAGAAGAAGAGAGAGCTCCTAGGGTTTTTATTTTGTTCTTTCCATCCAAGCCTCCTTTTGGTGATGATTTTGTCCCTTTTTATAATGATTTGAAGGGATCTCAAAATAGGGAAACAAATCATGTTAATTGGAAAATATATTCTCAAATTATTTAGGGAATAAGATCTTATATATTTAGTGATGAGGATATCTAAAATCTTGTTAAATTGGTAAGGATGATATTTCAAATCTTGTTAAATTGGTAAGGATGGGATTTCAAATCTTGTTAAATTGGAAATTGTTGATGAGGGGATTTGAGTGTATGGGCCAATTGTATGGGTTCATGGGCTGAGTATTGTGTGGGGGGTTTTTGGTTGTGTGGATTGGGCTTGCATAAGAGGTCTGAGGCTAAGGTTTGAAGCAGCGGCTGACTGAGCGAACCCAATGCTGACTAGTGAGTTCGAATCCGATGAGGGGCAAATTTTAGAGGTTTTCATTCCTTCCGGCATTCATTTTTCGCAACTTTTGTAACTTTTCCGATAGTGCCTCCATACGAGGCTCATCATCGGGCTTATGTAAAAATGCAATGTCTACAGCAGGGTAAGTTTGTTTAGCTCCAAGAAGTGTATGATTCAGTCCTTCAGACGAAGTCTTTAATTCCAAATCGGGCAATTCCTCATGCTTTACTTCATCTAGTCTTCCCAGTACCTGTATAGAATCAAGTAACAGATCATTAGGAGTATCCGAATCCAATTGCGTATTTGGTTCAAGAAAAGTAGCCGTATAAAGGTCCGTAGGATCAGATAAACTCCTCTGAACATGTTCCTCCATAATTGGTTCAATAAAGTCCATGTTTTCGTCTTCATCGTCCTCATCACATGGTTGTTTGCACATGTTAAAAATATTAAGCTCCACTGTCGTATTGCCAAATGATAAATTCATGATTCAATTCCTGTAATTTATTAAAGCATCAGCTGTTGCTAAAAATGGACGACCAAGTATTACAAAAACTGGCTTAAAATTATTTACTTCAGGTTGTGTTTCTAAAATAATAAAATTCACAGGATATATGAATTTATCGATTTGAATTAACATTTCTTTTACAATTCCTTTTGGTACCTTAACTGATTTATCGGCAAGTAAAAGAGTGGTTGAAGTTGGTTTTAACTCGCCAATATTAAGTTATTGGTAAACCGAAAATGGAAGCAAATCTATACTGGCTCCAAGGTCAAGTAAAACATATTCAATTTTTTTTTATCTCAAATAATACATGAAATAGTTAGACAACTAGGGTCTTTGTATTTTAAAATATTATTGGTGGAGAGAATGGAACTTACCTGTTTGGCTAGAAATGCTTTCTTATTTACCTGATGTCTTCGTTTAACGGTGCACGAGTTTTTTCAGAAATTTGGCATAGGACGGTATCTGTTGGATAACATCTAAGAAATGAATATTGACTTTTACCTATTTGAATATTTCATAAATTTCTGAATAATTAGTCAATTTCTTTGTTTTAATGCTTGAGGAAATGAAGGTTGGATAATGGTTCATCGACCTCTTCCTTATACTCTGAATGAGGTTCAAGAATAGGTTTGTGAATATCATTACTACTGTGAAGAGTCATAACAAATTTGACTTGATCTATGTGTTGACTATCACAACTACCCTCGTGACGGTTTTGATGACTTTTGAGATTTGGTTGTGGTTGTGTAGGAAACTTAATTTTCTCATGAATGGTCAAAGCATATGTGATTTTGGAGAATGTATCTTTCAGTTCGATCATTGTTTACACAGTTTGGTTATTGATGGCTTCTTGTTTCTCAATGAATGTTTGCAAGGTATCCTCAATGGTTTTCTTAGGTGGTGGGATATATGGTGCATAATTCTGGGAATTTCAGAAATTTTGGGGAGGTTATTGTGATGGTTGTTCTTAGTTATCATTCTTCCAATTGAAGTTTGGATGCTTTCTCCAACCAGAATTGTAGGTTTGGGAGTATGGGAGTATGGGTTTTGGTCTGTTGAATGTGTTTATGGAACTGACTTGGTCATGTAGACATTCTTACAGGGCTGGCAAGGTTGGGAAAACTTGTGTGTCATGTTCATTTGAATTACATATTTGACATGTGATTTCCTGAACTGACTTAACATGATCATTCTTTTCTAATGCCTCAACTTTTCTAGCTATAGATGCAAACTTTACAGAAAGGTCATGATCTTCCCTAAGGTTAAACATACCTTTATCAGATGGTTGTGGTTTGATAGGTGACTCATAAGTGCCAATTGTGTCCCAGTGTTGTGCATTCTCTGCTATGTATTCTATGTAATCTACTGCATTTTCGATATTTTTGTCCCTAAAATCACCATTACACATCATTTACACTACTTGTCTACCTTGGGGTGTTAACCCCTCGTATAAATGGGCTAACAGTCTCCATATTTCAAACCCGTGATGTGGACAAACATTCAACATCTCCTTAAATCTTTCCCAATATTGGTAAAGTGTTTCCTCCGACTCTTGTGTGAAAGTTGTGATTCTCCTCTTAAATGAATTTGTCCTGTGATGGGGAAAGAATTTTTTCAAAAATAATTCTTGCAAATCATCCCATGTTCTAATGGATCCCGACCTAAGGTCTTACAGTCAAATTTTAGCCTTATCTTTTAAAGAAAAGGGGAAAAAACTGAAGTCGAATTATACTCATGCTGTAATTTTTATCTGTGCAAGTAATACATACCTTTTCGAATTCCCTCAAGTGCTGATAAGGATTTTCTGATTCAAGACCGTGGAGTATGGGTAAAAGTTGGATGATACCTGGTTTGAAATTGAAACATGATGTATCTGGTGGGAAAACAATACAAGATGGTGATCTTCTCCTGGTGGGATTCATGAAATCTCTGAGTTTCCTTGGACGATTAAGATCGCCATACTGAGACTCATTTTCTTCCTTATCTACTAGATTTTCAATTCGGGCAGGTAGATTGGCCATTCTTACTAACGATGAAAGTGATGCAGAATCTCTGTTTAATCTTCCGCTGGATTATTGAGACTAGTGTCTCATGCAACCTAAACAAAAATAAAACAAAAATAAATACAATATTTACAAAAAGAAAATAAATGACAAGATAAAAAATGAACTACAAAATAAAAGAAAAATAAAATAAAATAATGAAATTAAAATAATGAAAAAGAAAAATTACTCTATCTACTAAATTATATTCCCCAACAATGGCACCAAAACTTGACACGCTCAAAAAGTGATTCTTTACTCCCAAGTATAAGAGTGTCGAACTAATAAAATAACCCGGTAAGTCTGGGGTCGATCCACAGAGAATAGATTTTTAGTATGATAAAATAATAATTAAAGCGAAATGAAATAGATTGATTTGTTTGAAGTTGTTTGGAGAATTTGAATTAAATGACAATAATAAAATAAAATACTGGTGTTATGGGATCCACTTTTAATATTTTACATTTAGAACTCTCACTTTTTATAATATATAAATTATCATTATAATTCAATTAATTTACTTACAGAATTAACTATGCCAAAATATATAGAACCGGCCATAAAAACGGTAGTCATTTCTGTCGATAACTAGTCTTGTCAAGGTACTAACTATGCCAAAAACATAAAATCAGCCATAAAGACGGTGATACCATTTGTCTATAGCAAGTCCAGTTAGGTATTAAATTATGCCAAAATCGTATAAAACCAGCCATATAGGCGGTATAAAAGTTTTTCAATAATTAATCCAGATCTCATATAATTGTTATTCATTACTATTTATATATTATAATATAAGTGAGATTAATATAAACTTCAAATAATAAAAGCTTCACCCATTCCCCCGGCGGAACTAAACTATCTACTCATAACTGAAATAAAAAAAAAAAACATGCATAATTTTACTTCTGAAATTAAAAGACATTACAAGAAATTAAACACACAAGATACAATCTCCAATTCCGTAAGAAGAAATCAAAGAAAGTATGAAATGGAAAATAAAATAATGGCTTCTATTTATAGGCAAAAATGAAGTCTTCCACCAATTTCTCTGCCAAATACTCCACCAAGCACTCGACCAAAGATCCCACCAAACACTAGTGGAGAAATTGACAAATGATATAATTATTTATTATTTTTTTAAAGATTTGATATTTAACAAACTTTGAATTCTTCGTCAATTTCGGTCTTGCAAACTTCAGAATTCGAAATTCTTATGAACATCAAAGTTGTAGATCTTTAAGTCTTCTTTCATCTAGAACTTGAATACCTCAATCCGATATTGCAGTAAAAAGTTATGGCCAAAATACGAAAATTACGCAAATGTGGAATTTATGAAATTGTACACCGTTAGAACGCCCTTGTAAGTTTCTGATCTCCAAAATCCAAATGTCAAATCCATTTTTCTAGTCAAGCATCCAAATTATTATTTCACCTACATAATAAATAAAAATCACAATAAAATATGTAAAATATTAATTTAATTATTATTTCACAAATGTGCTAAATTAAGGGGATTAATGAAACTATAAGTATAAAATTATATATTATTCTATTAATAAATATGCACTTTTTAGTCCCAATAACTTGTAAGGAAACTTCAAGTTGGCCATCTTCATATCGGGGTCCCTCCTCCATTCAGCACATTTCTTCATCCCTTGGAGTTCTTCAAGTTCGTCTAATCAAAATCATTAGGGGAAGGATTGTTGACTTTCGGTTGGTGCCGACGGCCAGTCAGTTGCCAGTCACCACTAGCAGACTCTTAGAAGACCAATCCTTATTCGAGGTAGGCAACCTCATAAACATAATTGTTGACTTTCAGGGTGCGAAGGTGTACCTGTCAACACCACCGGCAGACCCAGCCTTAGTCATAGAGAAGAAGCAGAAGAAGTCATGGGTCATAAGGCGTGAATCATTGATCATCAAGAAGATGATGAAACTCACGACCCACCTAAGGTCGTTCAGGGTCAGTTGCAGTTTACACAACACACATATATAATGAAGTAAATGGTGAAGGGGGAATATAAGGATTCAGAGGTGATACTCCCCCAGGACAGCACCGCCGAGAGGAGCAGTGACATGGTCTGTTTCCCAACGGGACGCGCTCTCAGAGAAGGGATCTAAATAGACATATTTGGGAACATTGATGTCATCCCTCAGACGTTGGATCTTGTCGTCGGAAAAGGATAAAGAAGCTATAATAGTAGAAAGATTGTAGGATTGGAAGTGAGTGTCAAAAGGCAATAGTTTCGCAAGAGATGAAATTGCAAGGGTTTAAGATTTTAAATTGGTAAAGTTAATAAGATCAATCAAATCGGTATCTATGGGACTTGATAGCTGGATGCCTGTGGAGATAAAAAGACTGCCTAAGGCACTCAAGAGCCATATTCTCAGTATAGGCGAGGGCTCCACTTGATCTTCTTTTGAAACGCACAAGAAATAGTTTATTTTTGCCATTTTTCAAAATAGCGCAAATAAAAAGGGGAATGTTTGGGGAAAATTAAGCGTTTGGTACAATGAAGCATCACTAGAGGAAAATGGCTCCATGACCTCCTGTCAGATCAGCTTTCAGGACCTATCATCAAAGTCTGACAACAAAACCTATTATCATAGTCTGAAATCAAGACCTCCATCTGAATCTGACACCAAAACCTATCGTCGGAATCTTATGCGAGAACCTCCATCGGAGTATGAATTCAGGGCTCCCCAATAGAAAGTCCACATCAGGCTTGGCTCTAAGAAAGGCAAGCAGAAGTCACACAAGGAATTAGCCCGAAATATCAACTCCTTAATGACACGAATCTTCTAAACAATGAATTAGATAGCCAATTAATTACTTTATGTTTCTTTAAGCTGGACAACCGCCCAGAATAGGAAAGTTTCGAGATTCTAAGAAGTGGGCCAATTAGTGGGAAGCGTGAATGGAATGTAATCGCTATCAGTTTATTTTCCTCATAATAAAATATTATAAAAAGAACGATGATCCCTAAAACAAGGGATCGGCCTTTTGATAATCAAATAATAGTATAACACCTTTGGGCTAAAACACTTAGGTCTTATTATAATCAATATTTTGATTTTATTATTTGTCATTATATTGTTTGTGAGGATTCTAACACAAACACAAGGTATTTTTTTTTTTCCGGATGGACTCTATAAATTTATTAAATTTCTAATTATTTTGTTGTATGTCTTAATTGCTAGGGTCGTTTATTTCGCTTTCTTAAGTTTAGCATATTTCCTGAAAATAACTTGCAAACTTCATTTTACGGAATTTTTTTTTTCATAACTTACATAGCTCGCTTCTATCTAACCAATCAAAAATATTTTTTGAAAAAAATATTGAAAGAATAAAATATTTTAAAATACTTTTCGGAAAATATTTTCAGTCGATACTTATGAAAATCATTTTACGGTGTTTGTCGCTAGAGAATCTGTTTGTTAACCAAGCAACCAATTCCAAATTATCAAAGCAACCCAATCAGTTGTATGCTGTATCTGTTTGTGTAATGGTAGTTATTATAAGGCTTCAACTTAGTTGCTACTCTGGAAAAAATGTGAATTTGTTTACGAATTGCTCAAGATTGAATTTATATTATTTTTTAATCTATGATCCGTCAATTTTAGGAACTCGCCTAGACGACTAGACCCAAAAACTCTGGCAACTTAGGGCTGCACTGGTGCCTAGTCTTTTTAATTGTATTGAAGTATGTGTTCTTTTGTGACTATTGAATATTGTTGTGGATTTATCATGGTTGTCAAATACAAGCCTCAGGTCAGACCACATGAGCCAGATCACAACATCTCAATAAAGGTCAAGCGAGGCGAACTTCACAAGGCACGTAGCGTGCCTCACAAAAATAGTCTAGAAAAATACTACACGAATTGATTAAACCAACCTGAAATAAAATTGTATAATATTTCTTTAATCAATTAAGATAGATTTCGGGGTGGGTTTTAAATTTCAACAAATATATTAAATTATATTAATATAATTATTTTTGTTATATTTTCAGTGATTTCTCTTTGATTTAATTGACTTCATACTTATATTTTTATTCTTACAATTTGTGTCTCACCTTCATCAAGCATGCGCCTAGAGCATAAGACCATTTGTGCCTTTAACAATAGTGGGATTTGTTGAAAAATAAGCTTATGAGAATAACATTATTGGCTATTTTGAGGCATAATTTTAAGTGGGATCTACTTACGGAAATGATGAGATCATAAGCAATTTGGATTCTCCTCTGTGACTACTTCAAAATGGTATATAGATACGTTTAAAATGATACTCATGTGAATGAGAATTTATCTCATAAAGTGCACCAATTGAGAAGAAAAAACAAAGGAAAAAAAGGTCATCACACATCTAAAATCTAACTAAATTTAGAAGAACTTATATATAGATGTGAGATTATGGGTTGGTAAGAAACTATGAACAATGGCTCTTTCTACATGCGCGCCTGCATGGGTGCAAATTACAGCCTAATTCAGGGTTGGTCTGTCTTGAACCAAAGTGCGCCCGCATGACCTGCGTACACAAATGCAGCCCGAATCGAGCTAGGCTCGCATTAGCTTGGTTTTTGCTAATTTTTTCTTTAATTGTCTGGTGGTTTTTCATGTTCTGTAACATTATTAGCCATAATGTGTCATGATCTTCTTATTGAATATGATATTCAATAGATAAATCAATGGTAAATTTAATTCCCAATGTTTATGGAATTTGAAGGGTTTTATTTTCTTAAATCCTTTTATAAACATATATTAAGACACAAAACTATTGAGCACCAACCGAAAACTCTAAGAGAAATTTTAGTTTTGTTTTGATCAAGTTCAGACACAAATCTGTTCGCTCTGTGTGTGATTTGGAAGTACTATGAAATTACCACGATTCCGTTTCAACCTGGGAAACAGTTGCCTGTCAGATCCTAAGCACCACCAGTAGGAGGTAAAACTGTTTTAAAGAGACTGTGTTGCACAGGACTCGGAGCTTCATCTACTACTATCCACTGCTACGGGTTGTTTCGATATCTTTTTATTTGTTGTGTATTTGATTTTCAATTCACTGTAAATGTAATTTAAAGCTATGAACAAGAAGTCATAATATATTATTAACAGGATTTGCTAAAAAAAATTGGATTGTTTTCATATGCTACTTGAGTGTTAAGGCAATTTCTTTTTGTTATTATTTTGATCAATTTGGTAAGGAATTTTTATGTGAAGCACGAAGTTATTTTTATTTTAATTGGCGGTTTCTATTGCAGGATATTGATGGCAAAGATGTTCCTTTTAGCAAATTTAAGGGAAAAGTTCTGTTGATTGTGAATGTTGCTTCAAGATGATACTATGTCATATAATTATTTTGTTTTGAAGATACTATATTGGAGATAAATTTCAGTTAATGGATGTTTAGTAGTTAAGGTCTGATTGAAGGATTTTGCTTTGAATGTTAGTGGCTTGACACATTCAAATTACTCAGAATTCTCTCACATATTTCTTGCTTTCTGTATATGTTTTCTGATTTTAGATACAACATGGTAAATATAAATGTTTTGAAGATGAAGATTAATGATTCATTTACAAGATTTGCCACACCTTAGCATTCAATTAAGAAATCTTGATTCTATATTGCATCATGTTTATGTTAAAGCTTTTATTCCTCACATTAATTGATGCCTTTAAAACCCACCAGTTTTAGAACTATGGAAGTCACCATAACTTTAAGTATGGTGTAAATCTAGTAATTGTAAACATGGAGTTGTCTCCACTTCATGTATTATCCCTTAATGTTGCATAGTTTTGTAAAACCCAGTACAAGCGAATTCCTTGATCAAATCCTGATATCAAGGAATTCGCTTGTACTAGGTTTAAGGCAGAATTTCCCATATTCGACAAGGTAAGTGAAACTTTTTTTCTCTTGTTGATGGTGTTTTCAGGCATTAAGATATTTAAAGCAGCGCGGCGAGGACAGAAGAGTAATTCCTACCATTAGGAGAAATCGTTAAGGCCGACCCGACCACCTTAATGATCCAAGCACCTTACGGTTTCAGACCAACCACACAGATATATACCGAGCACTTTGTGACCGGCTACCGATCACTTGGGGTCAGATAGCCGGGCACTATCAGGTCGACAGCATCATTCTCAGCATAAAGGATTACCATGACCGACCTCATAAAGACCGACCAGATGGCGAGACACGCTCAAGATGACGACACCCTATTCTTGCAGATAAGATAAACAAATTATCCTACTCCCACAAGGAAATGAAGTCAGAATACAACAAGGAATGAGAAAAGAGAAAGCAACGTTGGATTAGAAATCCTCACAAGAAGAGAAGACTAAGTTCAACTAGGATTTCTTATGCAAATAGGAGTCTGATTTCTGTACTATTATAAATAGGAGGGCAGAGTATGTGTAAGGGGCATCAAAAAATTAGTGATCAGAATCATCAAGCTCTGACTTGTAAACACAAAAGATCTGAGAAAAGTATTGAAGTAATAAAAAGTACCATCCTGTTTTTGTCCGTGGACGTAGGTCGGATCCAAAATCCACCGAACCACGTTAAATCTCTTTGTCGATTGGTGTGTTTATCTGTCTCCCGCTAAATTTGCTTTTGGTCCCCCATAACCAAACAAATTCACTATTGAAGGAGGATTCCCTCGGAGGTGATATTCCCGTATTGCCCTGAGACCAAAATCCACCGTCAACAGTTGGCGCCGTCTGTGGGGATTCAACAAAAAGCAACTCGCGTAGTAAGACAATGGCGGAAGGCGGAAACCACCAATCGTCAGGGAGCTCGGCTGCGGATTGGATGGAGAAGATCGAGGAAAACCTGAGGAAGGAAAGGGAGGAAAACCAAATTCTGCTAAAAACCATAATAGACCGGTTAGAAAAGGCAGAAGGAGTGCACAACGGAAAATTTGAAGCCGGGACTAGCCGACGAAGGAACGAGACAGCAGAGGGAAAAAGAATTGTCGATACAAGTGGGGACGACAGACCCCGGAGGAGGGATCCCTACAGGGTAAGATCCGTGGTGGTGCAGAGAGATTCCCAGAACACATGGGAGGAAGAGGATGACAAATCGTCACCAGACTCCTCATATGATGGCCCTCACAACACCCGGAGAAGAGGGAAAGAATATGACGAAAAAATGCAGGAAGATACCGACCACGAGAAGCACCACCCCCAGGATAACAGAAAGAAAGAAGACCGCAGGAGGCGGCATGGAACCAAGGACAGCAGCGTGAAATCTTGGTTACGGCAGGAGCTGGCCAAATGGGGAGTATGCCCCAATACAGACAGGGGGGATGCCCAGGACGGCAAAGATGAGTCCCCCCTCATAGAAGAAATAAGGTCAAAGAATTCCCGAAAAGATTCAGCATGCCAACCATGGCGCCATACAAAGGCCATACCGATCCCAAAACCCACATTGAAGGCTTCGTCCTACTAATGGAGGTACAAGGGGTAACAGGGGACGCCATTTGCAAAGTGTTCCCCTTAACTCTAGCCGGACCGGCCATTCTATGGTATAGAAGCCTAGCCCCAAGAAGCATCAGCAGCTTCGCACAACTCAGAAAGTCATTCATACGACACTTCAAGGAGGCTTGTGTCCCCAGAAAGACAATTGGAGAACTAAGGCTTATGAAACAAGGAGACGATGAACCATTGAAAATATTTATCGAAAGATACCATAATATGGTACTCGAAGTCGGAGGGTACGAATCCCCCGAGGCCCTGGAAAGCTTGAAGGGAGCTTTGAAAGTCGGGAGGCTATGGACCCACCTAAGGATCCAAGACACCCCGGACTACGCCACCGCCCTGGAGGTGGCCCGAAAATTCGTTTTATTAGAGAACGAGGAAAAAATATCCCGAAAAGGGAACACCATCAGAGAAAGAACCACAAGGGAGGGCGCCCCCCGCCGCGTAGAAAGAGAATCCAGAAGACCACCCCTAAAACACAAGAAGTTCAAACCACTGCACCGAGACAACCAAGAGAGAAGGGCGCCGACCCAAGTAAACCATGTGGTCGAGGAAGATGCATACATTCCCCTAAAGAAACCACTGGGACAAATTGTCATGGAGATTCAGGGGAAAGGCCTCTTAGTAGAACCCGACCAAAGAAGATTTCCCCCGGACAAGAGGAACCAAAAGGCTTACTGCATACATCACAACTCCAGAGGACATGCGACAGACGGATGTAAAGATCTGCGAGAACAAATGGAAGATCTAGCACGAAACGGGTATCTAAACAAATACATTGACCACGAAGTTATGACGACCAGACAAAGAGCACGTGGCCGCCAAATCAACTGAAAGAAGGGCAGTATGTCCCCGGGTATGAATAAAAAACTTTCTTTTTTCCAAACATTACGAAACCATATTCAAAAAACTCGGGGACATGCTCACAACGACGATCCAAAGCTAAAAAACACAAAAACTCACAACTACCCGACCACGGCTACCACCATAAAAGTGCAAAAAGTCACACCAGAATCATTCGACTTCATACAAAAAATCAAAGAACATACATCTGTGAGAAGCATAACATAAGGAGGGATATGCCCTTAATGTTTCAATCGGCTCGGGACTGGATTACGTTCCGTCGAGGCCACTTGATTAATCGGCTCGGGGCTGGACTTCATTCCGCCGAGGCCACTTGTTTATTCAGCTCGGGGTCGGGTTACGTCCCATCGAGTCGGCTTCTTTGGACTGGGGATGTAACATTCCCCCAGAGCCAAGTCTTTCTTTTAGCTCGGGGTCGGGTTACGTCCCACCGAGTCATGCTCATTGGCCTGAGGACGGGAAATTCCCCCAGAACCAAGTGTCTCTCTTAGCTCGAGGTCCTCGGAAATATTCAGGGACATACTCGATGCATAGGATCCGTGAGAAGCATAGCACGGGGATGGATGATACCCCTGTGGCGATTGCCTACTCCAGTGTTACCGAACATAAGGAGGAATATGCCCTTAATGTGTCGAGCACTCTTTGATCCTCACGTACCCGATGTAATGGATCCATGGGAAAGCATAGCACGTGGGATAATGATGCTCCCGTGACGATTGCTAGCTCCAGTGATGCCGGACCTAAGGAGGAATGTGCCCTTAGTATCCCAGACACTCTTTGATCCATTCATCATCCGGATCCGCGAGAGACATAAGACGGGGATGCGTTGTGCCCCTGTGGCGTGTGCCTGCTCCAGCGTGGTAAGGAGGAGCCCTCATACAATACACAGGCTCCCCAGTGAACCGACGTGTAGAGGATGTGCCCTCACCATTCAAACGCTCTACTGATCCAAATCCTGGTTCGCCGGGACACTGAATTGAAAGATTCAGAATTGTGTTTTGGAGACCTCGGGCAGGACGCTGTTTTGAGGCATCCATGTTGTGTGTTTATGCTTGCAAAAACGTTTTTGTTTTGGGATAGGTGCTGAGTCACCCCCGCCTTTTTATTTTATTTTCCAGAATCTTGTTTTTGTTTTTCACCGGTCTGGCAGAGGGACGCCCATGCCAGATTCGGTAGGGCTACAAAGGTTGATTCACTTCCCTTCTGAATAAGTCCCAGGGATTAATCGGCTCAGGGCTGGATTACATTCCGCCGAGGCTACTTCGTAGTCGGCTCGGGGCTGGATTTCGTTCCGCCGAGACCGCTTGGTTATTCAGCTCGGGGTCGGGTTACGTCCCACCGAGTCGGCTTCTTTGGACTGGGGAGGTAACATTCCCCCAGAGCCCAAGTCTTTCACTCGGCTCGGGGTCGGGTTACGTCCCACCGAGTCAGTCTTCTTTGGACTGGGGAGGTAAAATTCCCCCAGAGCCCAAGTCTTTCACTCAGCTCGGGGTCGGTGGTTACGTCACACCGAGTCAGTCTTCTTTGGATTGAGGAGGTAACATTCCCCCAGAGCCCAAGTCTTTCACTCAGCTCGGGGTCGGGTTACGTCCCACCGAGTCAGTCTTCTTTGGATGATGAGGAGGTAACATTCCCCCAGAGCCAAGTGTCTCACTCAGCTCGAGGTCGGGTTATGCCCCTCCGGCTCATGTTAACCCCCGAAGGGTCTCAAAGTGTTCGGATAACAGGAAGCATAAAGAAAAAAGAGAAAGGGATAAGAAAGACACATAAATATATATATATATATATATATATATATATATATATATAATATATATATATATATATATATATATATGTCAAAATACAGTTTGAAATGTTATTAAAAAAGTTAAAGTGTACACAAGGCCCCGGTCGGGTTACCCTTTCTCATTCAGCCCGCACAGGGGCGGGAATTTCTTCCTCAGCTAGCTCAGACAGCGGAATGATCGGCTCGACCTCAGGAGGAGGAACTGCGGCTTCAACCTCGGCAGCATGAGAGACCTCTGCTTTAGGGATGGGAGGAGGGATCTCAAGGCAGTCCCCGCCGGGGGCAGGAACATCAGGTCGTCCTTCTTGGGAAGCCCCAGAAGCCGAAACCACCGAAATCGGGTCGGGATCCATCACCTCCTCGGAAGGAGGAAGGAGCCATTTCCGGAACTCCTCCTCAGAAATATCCCCCTTGCAAAAGCTGATGGCCGCATAAATAGGATCCATATTCAGACTTGGCAACACCATCGGTATCAGTTCAGCACAGTCACCAACCCCCTCAAGGCGGATGGCATCCTTCTCGGCCTCAAGATCGGCCTCTCTCTCCTCAAGTTCGGCCTCTTTCCTCTCAAGATCATTCCGGGCCCGTGCCATTTGTTCATCGTTGGCCTTCAGTTTGGTTTCAACACTTGACACCTTCGCTTTCAAAACGCCAATCCCAGATTGGGCAACTTTCAAATCCTCCCGGACAGTATCGGCAAGTTTTCGCTCCAACCCGGCAGCAGCCTTGAGAGCCTTGTTTGTTTTAAAGTTCTCAATTGCAGTCGATTCGAGGTTCGTTATCACCTCCTCCCGATCGGCCAGTTTAGCTTCCACTTCTGTAAGGCGATTCTGAAGTCTCTGGGCCTGACCACCCTCGGACAATAGACTCAGAAGGAGGTCCTTATTCTTGGCCATGAGGTAAGTAGCCTGCACAAAAACAAATAAGCCAAGATATAAGATAAAGAAGACCGAGAACCGAAATCAGAAAGAAGAGGAGTAAAACTACCTTTGCCATTTGAGAGCTCATCTCGGTCACCAAAGCTTCGGGAGAGATATCCTCATATCTCGAAACCTCCCCCGGGGGAATCACCTCGCCCAATTCATTAAAAGCCGGCACTAGATGGGAAGTAGCCTCCCGGATGCCTTCTCCCAAATCATCCACCACGAGGATCACGGAACCTTTTCGCTTCTTAGAGGAGTCCTCAGACGATTTTTCCCCCCGATGGGCGTCTTTCTTCTTGCCCTGCACAGGCTCCTCCTCCTCTTGAACCAAATCAGTTTCCTCTGACCCGAACTGGCGCCTCCTCTTCCTAAAAGACTTCGGCGGACTGACAAGACGAGCAGAATCTGATGACGGCGCACCGGAAGGAGAAGATAGACCTCGAGCAGCCGGCTGAACCTTCCCCTGAGATCCCCTCCCAACTTCAACAGATACAGGATGTGCTCGGGAGGTTCCAGCATCAGCACGGCCGGCTTTCTTCATGGTACCAGCCAACTTCTCGAGATACTTTGGTCTCTTCGACATACCTGCAAAAAACAAAGACAGAAGAAAGGTTCAGGACCTAAGCATACATTAAAAAAAAAGGTGGGGGGAGAAAGAAGACATCAAACATGATAAATAAGCAAAGGAACCAGCTAAAAAGACCAACAGACATCTACCTATCCGACCCAAGACCTTGGGAGGAGCGGTCCGAATAAGACCCGACCCAACAAAAGCTACATCATTAACCAACTCCCTCTAGTGGACAGCATACCCCCGAGCCCAATGTACCCGCCTCCGGACCTGACGAGAAACCTTGGGAGCATCCCGCCAACAAGCTGGGAGGAACCAGAGAAGTTAGAAACCTAAGAAACTAAGAACGGGAATAAGAAAAAAGAGGGGTATTAAACTCCTAACCTCCCGCCCTGAAGATGTCCGGAACCGAGACGTCCTCCTCAAACGATCTCACGACCCGACCCCAATCCCCAGTAGCCCAGAAACAAAGATCCTTGAAATTCTTGTTAGAGTCGGGGAGTTTCTGGACAATGTTGGACGAACTCTCATAAGCAGAGAGGTAATACCAACCGTGGTGAGTCTTTGGGTTGGACTTCAAACGATATAACCTCTTCACCTCTTCCAAAGAAGGTACACCTAAACCTGCCCGGTGCCAAACCACATATATGCCGGCCAGAATCCTCCAACTATTTAAACTCAATTGACAGGGGGCAATCTCCATCTCGGCCAGCATCCAAGTAAAATAACGTTGCATCGGCAGCCGTAGCCCACACTCGAAAAAGGCAGGAAGAAGTGCCACCGAGCCCTCGTCAGGTTGACTAGCGCGATCCATCGGGCCGGGAACTTCAAGGGCGATATCTATCGGAATATCATACCGCTGTCGAAGTAGTGCGAGGTCATCTTCAGTTATCTTGGAAGGATGGTTCATATCCAGAGCCGAGGAGCCAAGATCACCGGGCTCTGGATCCTTCCGGGGAACCCTTTGATGGTAGGAATCTTGATCGATCTCAGAAGGAGTAGGGGTAGTATCAAGGTCCTCTACACTGGGTGCCCCCGAGCCCGAGGAGAGCTCTTCAGCAGGGGGAGTTGAGGGTTTAGCAGGATTTTCAAGGGAAGAACTGTTGTCAGACATCCCTAACATCCGGAAAACAAAGAAGGAAAGGAAAGTCAGTCTATAACTAAGAAAACTACTCAGGTTTCTCCCGTCTCGGCTAAACAGGTAGGTACTAAAAGTGCCCTAAAGCAAAATCCAACAAAAGCCTTAAGTCGTTCCCTAACAACATTCAAAAAAAAAAAACAGCAAAATTCACAACACAAAAGGGGAGAGGTCGTTCAGAAAGACTTACTTGTTCTTCTCAGAAAAACCGGAGGTTGTGCAGTACGGTTTTTGCCCGTTCTCTATAATCGCAGCAGAGAAAAAGAAAGCCCGCGGTTGAATTCTGAGAACACGGAGTCGAGCGAGTCACAGAGATATTTGCAGGAAAGAAGAAGAAATTGCCGAAAAAGATTGAACAGTGAAAGCCTCGCCTTCTTATAGTCATGGCCAAGACGCTCGTGGCCGTTAGATCAAAAGGAGGAACCCGGATGAACGCCAAGTGTCGACTGCAAAAGAGGTCTTCCAAATTTAAACAGACGGTTGAGATCAGCTCACTGTAAAGACGCCTCTACACGGTCGATTCACTTCCTTTCTGGCGGGAACCCGGCGGATGTTTGACAAGTGTCGAACTTAGAAGAAGCCCTAAAAATGATTTGATAGGCATTTAAATGGACGTGACTGTCGCGTGTCTCAAGAAAAGGCGTTTGGAAAGAGGCGACGAAACATTTCTCAACACCGGGTCGACCTCCAACAGAGTAAATCAGCACACCATCTCTATATAGTTCCCGGCACCAACTTGCACACTCTGGAACCGAGAACTAGGGGACAGATGTTGATGGTGTTTTCAGGCATTAAGATATTTAAAGCAGCGCGGCGAGGACGGAAGAGTAATTCCTACCATTAGGAGAAATCGTTAAGGCCGACCCGACCACCTTAATGATCCAAGCACCTTACGGTTTCAGACCAACCACACATATATATACCGAGCACTTTGTGACCGGCTACCGATCACTTGAGGTCAGATAGCCGGGCACTATCAGGTCGACAGCATCATTCTCAGCATAAAGGATTACCATGACTGACCTTATAAAGACCGACCAGATGGCGAGACACGCTCAAGATGACGACACCCTATTCTTGCAGATAAGATAAACAAATCATCCTACTCCCACAAGGAAATGAAGTCAGAATACAACAATGAATGAGAAAAGAGAAAGCAACGTTGGATTAGAAATCCTCACAAGAGAGAAGACTAAGTTCAACTAGGATTTCTTATGCAAATAGGAGTCTGATTTCTGTACTATTATAAATAGGAGGGCAGAGTATGTGTAAGGGGCATCAAAAAATTAGTGATCAGAATCATCAAGCTCTGACTTGTAACACCCAAAAGATCTGAGAAAAGTATTGAAGTAATAAAAAGTACCATCCTGTTTTTGTCCGTGGACGTAGGTCGGATCCAAAATCCACCGAAACACGTTAAATCTCTTTGTCGATTGGTGTGTTTATCTGTCTCCCGCTAAATTTGCTTTTGGTCCCCCATAACCAAACAAATTCACTATTGAAGGAGGATTCCCTCGGAGGTGATATTCCCGTATTGCCCTGAGACCAAAATCCACTGTCAACATCTCTTTCTTATAACTCATATGGAAGGGCAAAAATAATTCACTGGCTAAAGGTTTTACCCCATATGTTGATGTAAATGGACCAAATACGTCTCCAATTTACCAGTTTTTGAAGTCGATTGCAGAGGGATTTTTAGTGACCTTGTAAATCAGTGTTGTGATTATCTGATCACTGAAAAGTATTTTATAAGGAAAAATAAATATTCTCTATTATTACTTGAATAGAATTTACAAGTATTACAAAACTTGTCAAAAACCTCTCTTTAACTACACTCTCTAACAAGTTCTATTGTCTTGGAGCTTGCCTGATCTTGTTTAGGGATGATCTGAGCTCCCTATTTATAACAAAACTTAAGCTCAAATTGTCAATAAGGTAATAGTTCCACTTAAAGTAATTTTGTAATCTTACACCAATTTTCAAAGACCACCTAAAGTAGGTTTGGATTCATGCAACTTGAAACATGCATGCAGCTGGATTCATTGGTGATGCATGCAAGCTGGACACTACACTACAAGAGGAACTATGAGAAGTTATTAGTGGACAAAAATGGTAAATTCGTTGAGAGATATCCACCAACAACGTCACATTTCCAAATTGAGGTACAGTTTCTACATTCAAGATGTCAAAAACTCTTAAATTATTGAAGGTCGTACTTAGTGCAATAGTTAAGTGTTATGTATAGAAATAACCTTCTGGATTAAGTTTGACATTAGGACTATTCCCATATCATATTTATAGTATGAGTCTTGTGTAGTGGGTATCGTACTTTATGGACACATCCGTAATATTAAACGTTTCATCTGAACACTAGAAGCGTTCCCTTGTAAATATAAAAGAGTGTCTAGCTTCGTTAGCATTCTTTATCTCTGATATACGATTTTCCTGTTAATTTTATAGTATGAGTCTTGTGTAGTGGGTACCGTACTTTGTATGTTATGAAGAAATCTTTGTGAGGAGTGACGTGGTAGGATGTTACAGTATCTACCACCCACTCATTGAAGTTTCGGCCAAGCCCTTTGGAAGTGGATCTCCAAGCTTTCCTATTTGAAGTGTTGAATCCAAGCTCCAAGCTTTGATTTGAGATTCCAAGCTCAAAGGTTGGTTTCCCTAACACCTTTGTATAACTCTTTATGTGCTAGCAATGGAAGAAATTTTCAACAAAATCTTCTTATTTCTTCTTACAACTTTCGGCCAAGCCAAAATGAAGGAGATGGAGAGGCTCACGGTGAAGGAGAAAGAAAAAGAGTGAAGTGTGTTGTGTAATTGATTTCTAAAATCAATTAATGCCATATACCAAACTTAAGAAAATTGATATATGCCACTTTCACATCAATTTGAATGATGATTGTGTAAGAAACAAGCAACCATCAAAATCCCACCTACTTCTATCAACCAAAAGTTGATAAAGTTGAATAGGTGATGTGACAAGTGTGGGCCCCACTTTAATTCAAAATCCGAGAGGGCCCGCACACACATTCCAGGATCGGGTTCGTTAATTCTGAATTAACGAATTTTCTGTCGCGACGTAATTAAATCAAATCTAATTAAATAATTATGCCTAGAAAAATTACTATTCATGTCGCTCGCGAATTAATTCTAAACTAATTCGTTTTCCCAAATTATAATCTAATTTTAATTCCGTGTCGAAATCTAATTTCGTTTAATATATCGAATATATTATTTTATCGATTAATTCCAAATTAATCGTTCTCTCTCTTCAAATAATATTTTATCCCAGATAAAATCTGTCCATAATTAATCCCAGATTAATTATGTTCGAATCATACGTCATCGGTGAATCTTCGGGAAGCGACTCATGAGATCCCTGGATATGTTGGTAGTAAATCTAGTCGTCGGACTATCTGAATACGTACGTACCTCGTAGTACATTTTTACCGATTTACGAGACATGGTTGACTTCTAGCAAAGCACCGTGCCTACCCAATTCTCCAGAAATATTCTTAAAGGAATATATAATCTATGTCAGTCGTAGTATACGTAGTATTGCGTATTACGAACCAGTATCGAATATCACATGCAAGGCCTGGGGCTGGAATTGTGTATGCCCCGTACGAAGCATATATCGGATCTCTGGTAACTAGTCTCTATAATCGGATAATCATGACCTAGTCATAGTATCTCGATGACTGCAGTACTAAAGAGTACTAGTTCCGTATCCTGCGTGATCATCATCTCCATATGACTGGAGTGATACTTCCATCTTGACATCACACCCAAAACACTACGATTCTCAATATACCCAGAAGAGGCATACACAGAACCTGTTAAAGCCCCGGACGACCAAAACCAAAGTATATTGATTGTCGCAAGTATTAGCGATGCAAGTCTTAGGTTAAGACCAACATACCACCTACCCTGATTCGGACTCCCATAGACACATAGTCATACTACCAATGGAATTCCGAGGGGTTTATCCAGAGCAAAGCTGTTTTCGTATCATCAGTAAACACAACCTCCTATTACACTTACATGAGTATCCAATACCCAAATATATGAGAACTATGTCGTTATGCTCCCATAACGCGCACAAGTGCAATACTAGTCTATTCCGCATTATCGATGTCCAATCTCGATATACTACGACTATGGATATTTTAATGATTAAACCTTAGTGGATTAATATTGTCTCATATCTTATTAATCTGAAACTAATCATATGGACTTTTATCATTTATATATATCGGTAATCCAATTACAAATGATAAAAGAGCAATTTCCTATGTCATATAGTTAATTTGTAAAAAACATCATGTTCTGTACAAATAGTGATGTTATGGGTCATAATTGTCCAACAATCTCCCACTTGGCCTATAGCCAATCACTCAAGTGTCCTACACCTGAACTATGTACGGTTCGCTCAAACTTCTGCTGAGAAACTACTTTCGTCAGCGGATTTACAAGGTTATCATCTGATGCGATTTATTCGATCATCACATCGCCATGATGTATGATCCGACGAATCAGATGAAATAATTGAAGTATATATTTGGATCGTTGATGAGACCATTAATTCTTTAGCCTGTGTTGTAGCCTAGCTCAGCTGCTAACAGAACTACTCCTAATCCAATTAGGATTATATAGATCCAAAATGCTTCTTTTGCTGCCTCAGCTGCAGCAATATTCTGCTTTTGTTGTTTATTCGGCAACAGTATCTTGCTTGGAAAATTTCCAGCTCACTGTTCTGTTATTCAAACTAATAGTACCCTTATTACGACTTATAGTCGTTTTTGTCGCTTTGGAAACTTACAACGGTGAACCCAGTCACTTCAAGTTCTCATTCTTCATTGCTTAAGAAAGCATCCTCAGTTCATCTTAGATATTGAAGGATGTTCTTAACATCAATCTAGTGACTATCACTTGGATTGGCCTGATTGTGACTCCATATGCTCAAAGCATATGAGACACCAGGTCGCGTACATATCTTTCAATGTACGAGTTCTTGGAGAGTGCCAACAACTTTTAGATCTATCCCAGTAGATCCTTATTCCTATAATAAAGGTTGTTTCTCCAAGTAGTCTACGGAGAATTTTTCATGAAAGCCAAGCTTTCATCGATTGTATTATGGGAATGTCATTTCCAAGAAATTATATATCATTATTATATAGAACAATCATTGTCAGTGCGCTCCCACTAACCTTCTCATATATACACAAGAATATTCTTGTTTGAATTAAATCATATATACCATTATGATTACAACAAAACACTGGTTCCAAGAACACAATGCTTGCTTCAATCCATAAATAAATCGAATTAACTTGCAAACCTTGTTTTCATGTTTTGGTATGTCAAAACCGTCAGGATGTTGTAAACATCCTCCAAAATGTTTCCTTTTAAGGAAGGCGATTTTGACGTTCCGCTGCCATATTTCATAAATGAAATACGCAGCATTAGCAAGCATTATCTAAATGTATTTAATCATGGCAACGAGTAAAAGGTTTCTTCGTAATCAACACAATGTTGATAGCGATACATTTTCGCTACAAGCCTAGCTTTGTATGTTTGTATGTTGCCATCCATGTATGTCTTCCATGAAGACTCATATAGTACCAATAGGCACAATGCCTTCCGGTACAACAACCAGTGTCCAAACTTGGTTGGTATACATGGAATCCACTTCGGACATCATGGCACTTTGCCATAATAGGGAGTCGATACCTTGTATCACTTCCTCATACGTAGCCAGTTCATGTTCCTCAATAAGATTGACATCTTATGAGGTGAGATCAGAAACCTATACCTCCCAGGTTATTTTTTGACTCTCTCCGACTTACGCGGTTCTTGTGTATTCGAAGATTATGGTACAGTTTCATCCCTGATGAACTGTTTGTGTTTCGTTAAAGAATCGGTGTCTGGAACAATATTACTCCGATTTTCATCAAGTTTTACTTTCCTCTCACTTACCAATGCATATAGGTATTCCTCTTAGGAAAACCGCATGGAGAGCAACAATTACATTATTCTCTTGTGAGTAGTATAAGTAATATACTTTGGTCTTCCTAGGACAACCAATTACAAATTAGGCACTTTTTCGATTTGGGTTTTAGTTTGGTATCATCCAAACATATGCCTAGCATTCCCAAATCTTCAGGAATGAGAAAACCCGGTTTCTTTCCTGTTCATATCTAATATGAAATCTGTCAAACAGATTTTATGGAACCTTATTCAAAATAAGTATTGCACTGTTTAATGTGTATCCCTATAAGGAAAATGGTAGCTCAGAGCGACTCATAATTAACCTAACTATATCCAACAAAGTTCGGTTCTCCGTTCGGACACACCGTCAAATAGAGGTGTTCCGAGAAGAGTCTATATTGAAAGAATACTATACTCTTTCAAATATTCGAGAAACTTATTGCTTAAGTATTTTCCACCACGGTCTAACCGTGACGGTTTAATACTTTAGCTAGTTTGTCTATTTACTTCGAGTTGAAACTCTAAAAGTTTAGACATGTGTTTCAAAAGAAACACATAACCATAACGCGATGCCACATCCGTAAAGGTTACGAAGTGTTCATATCCACCTCTAGCCTAGCTAGACATGGGCCCACTTACGTCACTATGAATGAGGGCTAACAGATCGGTGGCACTTGCACTTTTACCAAGTAAAAGGTGTTTAGGCATTTTGCCCAATAAACTAGATTCGTAGACTTCATTTGAATTAGAATCAAATCCTTCCTAGTACCCACTCTTCGAAAGTGTGGATATACGAGTCTTGTTAATGTGTCTCATATAACAATGCCACAAATAAGTCTCATCTGATTTATTCAGTTTGAGCTATTTGTTTGTCATGCCATATGTATGAGATTCATTTATATTCTAAATATAAATATTATTATTCACATCTAATGTGCTTATTCAATATCATCTTTATAAAATAAAACACTTAGTGTTCTAGAATATAAAGGTATACCCGCAACGGGTGTTAAACTTAGATATAGAGATAATGTTTCTAGTCAAACTAGGTATATTATAACAGTTTCCTATTTTAAGTACATACCCGAAGGGTAGTTCCTAAACTTAGGATTCTACGGTTAAAACAGCGACTTTCGTCCCGTTTCTGACTCGTAGGTCGATCTCAATTGAAGTCAGTCTCCTGCTTATCAGCAGATTCTGCACATCAGTACATATTTATGTACCATATTTAAATCAAAAATCCAATTTTGAAACTAATAGTGAACATATTTATGACAAACATACTTGAAGCCGGAGCCTTGCTCCGCCTTCACTTCCTTCATATGCCTTATCCATACGGCAGTCACGCATCCAGTGACCCCGTTTGCCACAGTTTAGGCTGACATCTTAGGATATGTCCTTTGTCTTCTTAGAAGACTGTGACGATTTTGCCTTTGCCCATTTTAGAAGCTCTGGCTCCGCCTCCTAGAGCATAGCCATCAACTCTTCAAGAGTTTACTCTTGGTTCATAATGAACCTGCCCCAGCTTTTGGGTAGAGACTAGAAGATCAAATCTTTGGTAGTCTCGGCCACGTAGGTAATGCCTAGTTAACCTAGCTGATCGATGTCAGTAATCATCTGTGACACCTAGTGCTCGACAGATGTACCCTCTGACATACGCGAGCGAAATAGCTTCTTTTGCAATTTATACTTCTAAGATCTAAGGATAGATCTATGAAGATCCTTCAATTTCAATATCATACTATAAGGATCTAATCCTTAGTTCTGACGAAGAAATAAAGGAGTCTTTGCGGCAAGCATAATGGATTGAGCACTAAAGTTATCATTACATGATCTTCCAAAGATCATGTTCTACTATTCCCAACTTCGGGATTAGGCCCGAGATGTCATTCTATCAAATAGAATAACTTCTCAGTTCCCAAGACTATCCTAAGGTTCTATTCCCAATTTGAAAATTAGAGCCGTTTAAGAAACATTTTCACCCATGATTATATTCTAAACGCTAATCTTTCAGTTATCTTGATTATAATAGTCCAACTATCCAATCAACGATTTCGGGTACAATCAAATATAATGATTACTATAGTCTAACTATATAATCAACTACTATTTGATTGGTTAAATCCAAATATATTGAATACTATAATCCAATTATATAATCAACTATAAATGAAGTAGTTTGAATACAGTCCAACTGTTTAATTTAAAACAACAATTAAATATTAGTCCAACTATATATTTATAAATAATGACGAAAAATGAAATGAGCGCGTATGGCAAGTATCTAAACGAAATTGTAAATTTAATACTTGCCTCCCACTATTTTTCGGCGAGCCTCTAACCCTCTGTTAAGTACTCGGGAAACCTAATTTCCTAGTGGGCTAGGATCCCGTTAAAAAAAAACAACCTTGACTTTGGCCAACAAGCTGTATGATATTTAACTAGGTAGATCTCTAATATCAATTGGATCTCATCCAATTCCTAGATCCAGTAGGTGGACATCCAAGTCCGAAACATATATCCAATATATGCCAATATATCCAATATATTCCCTAACCTTTTCCTCTGAATCAACTAAGCCTTAGCTTTGGCACAACAAGCTAATGATTCCGTTAAGCGGGACCCATTGACTTTGGAAAGCTTCGTAATCGATGTCGATGGACAAGAAATGATCTTGACTTTGGCCAAAAAATCACAACTTGGACAAGACATGCGATATGGAACAAAGCTTTCATGATTCAAACACATCCGCGATGGACAAATGTCTTGACTTTGGCCAGCAAACCAGTGCCAATATTGGATCTTGAGAATGAATCACTCAATGGAGGGTTTTTCACGTAATTGGCAACCAATTAATTATCTTTGATTAGGTCTCATCATACACCCTTAAACATGCATTCTAAAAGCATAATAAGGCGCAATAAATAAATTAATAATGATATGCAGATGGATATTTAAAACATTTTGTTCCTAGAACAAATATCTCCCTTTCCTCTCTCTCGCTAGCACTATTCTTACTTCTACCCAATTACATAACATTTATAAAGAAACCTCATTTACATTGAGGGGAATAGGTGAGAAGAGAATTACAAAGAGTCAAGAGGTAATAGGCTGGACACGCAGGTCCAATTTAATAAATTCTAAATTTATTACAACAAAATCCAAAATTGCCCTCACCCATCTAATATCCATCCGATATACATTATTCATACATCACATCCATGTATTCACACAAAGAATGTTATCAATCAATCCAATTAATTAATCTTTAATTAATGACTATCCAATGTTCAAACAACGATTTGATTTGCGCGAGTCCAACTCGTTTTAAGAATAAGTACTCAAAGTACGAACTACAATATTAAATCCAATTTAATTTGTATTCAATACTAATTCTATATTTAATTCCAAATTAAATAATTACACTTTATTAATGAGCCTTTGCGACTTAGATTCTAAATCTAATCTAAACGGGTCTCAAAGCCCAATTAACATCCAATGTTAATTTAATTAAAGTCCAATGGGCTTTCAATTAATTTATAAGGCATGGACTTTGGCAACCAAATCACAATAAGGAATCACCCTTTGCCATAAAATTAATTTTGGCCTATTAGGCCCAATTAAATTATAAAGGCCCAATTATCATATTTGGACTTTATGGAAATGGTTTTAGGCCCAATTGGATCCAACCAATTATCCTAAGACAAACTTGGCCCAACCAAGCCCATTAAGCCCAATACAATATTTTTAGCCAATTCCAAATTAAGCCCAATTAATTAAATTCTAATTTTCCAAATTTCACAATTTAATTAATTAAAGTGTAATAGCCATAATTAATTAGTTAAATTAATATTTCCAAAACACCAATTACACTAATTAATCATGCTTTAAATAATCAATTATGTCTAACACAAATTGAAGTAAAATCAATCCCAACATGCTTCCTAAGCTCTCGGTAATAGGGGACTTTTTATAATCAATTTTGATTTCAATCCAATTAAATCACAAACTAATATATCCCATGCATTTTAAACACATCCAATTGCCTAAAATTCAAAAATCACCAAGAGCTAGGGTTCTAGTTACATTCGGCCAAGCCTCAAAATTTGGGGAAAATTAATCCAATTAATTTTTCTTCAAATTGATCATGCACAACTCAAAGTTAACATATTATAAGCATGCTCTAACAAACAATTTGAATAAAACATGCTCAAATCAAAAATACCCAAATTAAAGTTAAGAACCATAAATTCAATTTCATGCTCAATTATGGCTCTGATACCATTGTTGGGTTTTCTAGGTCAAACCAAGTTCAATTAAGCAAGAAATCATGTGAATACAACAAAGTAAGAATGCGGAAAATACTCACTTTGATCGGATTTTGGATGCGTTGAACACAAAAAAAAAAATTGCTCTTTGAAGTTTCGGCCAAGCCCCTTGGAAGTGGATCTCCAAGCTTTCCTCTTTGAAGTGTTGAATCCAAGCTCCAAGCTTTGATTTGAGATTCCAAGCTCAAAGGTTGGTTTCCCTAACACCTTTGTATAACTTTTTATGTGCTAGTAATTGAAGAAATTTGCAACAAAATCTTCCTATTTCTTCTTACAACTTTCGGCCAAGCCAAGATGAAGGAGAGGGAGAGGCTCACGGTGAAGGAGAAAGAAAAAGAATGAAGTGTGTTGTGTAATTGATTTCTAAAATCAATTAATGCCATATACCAAACTTAAAAAAATTGATATATGTCACTTTCACATCAATTTGAATGATGCTTGTGTAAGAAACAAGCAACCATCAAAATCCCACCTACTTCTATCAACATAAAGTTGACTAGGTGATGTGACAAGTGTGGGCCCCTGATGAGTGGTATTTATATCACTATTTCCCACTCATTTGACCTAATATTTCGTATAGTTTCTCAAGTTTTGTGAACGTTTTGATGAATTTTGTGTTATTTTGCAGATAAATAAAGTTTGGAAAACATTGGAGGCAATTTGGGGCAAAAACGGACAAAAATGCGTCAACTGGAATATTTTGGTCTTAAGCGCGTCGCGACGCCAAGACTTACGCGTCGCGACGTCCAAAATGCGCCGAACAGTGCTAACGTGCGCCGGGTCCACAAATCAGAATCTGAGAAAAGTTTGACTTTGCTAAAATGCGCCATGCCACGTGTCACCATCACAGCCGATCTGCTAAAATGCGCTGTGCCACGTGTCAGCATCCTACGGTGCCGACAGTCACCATCGCTACGTGTGCCACGTGTCACTCCAGGTCATCTCCATGTCATCAGCCACGTCAGCAAGTCAACAAGTCAACATTGCCACCTCACCGCCACGTCATCATCAGCCAATCAGAAGCTGCCACGTGTCGCAATTCTATGGTGCCGACAGTCTCTTTCCCACGTGTCGCCACGTCACCGCCACATCACTGCCACGTCAGCATCACTTATTGAATATCCTATCCTTATCTGACACGTGGCGGATAAGAATCTCAGCGATCAATCAGAAGCCGCCACGTGTCACAATAATTGAAGCCCAACCACTCTGCCACGTGTCACCTTATTAGCTTATCCAGAATCTTCAAACCAGCGAACCAGAGCGTGCCACGTCGACAAACCTGGCGTAGCGACGCTGAGGTCCTTGGCGTCGCGACGCCAGAAACCAAATTTTTTGCCTATAAATAGAGCGCGAAATTTCAGAATTCAGGGCACCACTCTCTCTCTTCTATTCTATCTAAAGAGAGAGTTTCTCTCTCTAGATTCTTTAGTTTTTTAGTTTTTTTTTAGTTTTTTAGTTTTTTAATTTTTAGTTTTGTAAATAATTTTAATT
This sequence comes from Zanthoxylum bungeanum, assembly GCA_019454045.1. Lineage (NCBI taxonomy): Eukaryota > Viridiplantae > Streptophyta > Magnoliopsida > Sapindales > Rutaceae > Zanthoxylum > Zanthoxylum bungeanum. The sequence goes on from SKCR01030854.1 coordinate 102,383, forward strand.
ACGTTTTGTATTAATAGGAATTTAATTTTTACTTTTTACTTTTTACAGTTTTTACTATTTACCAGGAGGAGGTAACTTCTCCAGCTAGGGTGAAAGGTAATTCTTTTACTGTTACTATTTAGATTAATCTCCCTTAAAAATAATATATTCATTATTTAAAATATTGACTTAAAAAGGATACCGCCAGATTGGTCGGTTGGTAATTCATTTTAATCTGATTTAAACCTGAATAATAAAGGATACCGCCAGATTGGTCAGTTGGTAATTTAATTTTGGTTCCGCCTTTATGGCTGGTTGGACTTAATTTGACTTAATCAGGTTACCGCCTTTATGGCTGGTTGGAAAAAGAATCACAAGTTTATATATTATTTTATAGGAGATATCTAAATTAGTAGTAGTAAAAGTAATTCCTTTTACCTTAGCATTTTATTTTATTTTACTTTTCAGTTTTACTTTATGTCTTTTACTTTTAAGTTATTATTAGCCCTAGTTATGTGTTGTAACTAAATTAGTTATGGGGGTTGTGATGAAATCCAATATCACCGTTTTATAAGGGTTAGATTAAAGCTTGGGTAATATAAAGATTTATTTATTGAGTCTTAAACTTAATGCTTTTTAATTAACTGGCCATTAATAAAATTGATCTGGTAAATCTAAAATGAACTAGACATAGGGATTTTAGGTTTCAGCCTTAGACTCAATAGCCCATGATCTTCCTTGAGGATAGATAACCCTTTAATAGATTTCCTTACAGGATAGGAATATACCTGTCGGGCGGGGGTAGCCATAATTGGGACTTAAACTTAATGAATCCAGATAATTTGGTTGACATAGACATATGGTTCAATTGGGTTAAACTGGGTATTTGTGTCTGACCATCGACAGAGGCTTACACATAATTTAGTGTTCCAGGTTAATAAATCAATATGTTACCCAACTTTAGATAACCACTTCATCTTTAAAATGATATTAGAATGATTCACAACCCTAGATCTTTGTGTCTTTTGTTATTTTCCTTAGTATTTTCTTTTGTCTTTTTATTTATTTTTTTATTTTGTAAAACCACTTTCAACCAATCAAACAATTATTATCTTCACCCTCAATTAGATATTTGTAAATAAATAGATTCAATAATTAATAACAACAGTAGGAATTAAGTCCTCGTGGGATCGATATTTTTATACTACTTGAACGATACGTGCGCTTGCGTTATACGTGTGTGTTTACGCCGGTCAAGTTTTTGGCGCCGTTGCCGCGGACTTATATTTCTTGAGTTATTAATTTTGAAGCTATCCAATTTACTTGTATCTAATTTTCTTTATCTGTAATTTTTATTGTATTTTCAGGTTATTAAAAAAAATGGAACATTATTGGGAGATTAAAAGATCAAGAGTTTTACTAGAAAATACACCCCACATCTGGGAGCAACAGTCCGGTTTTCTGAGGCCTGTTGTACCGCCCAACGACTATCACTGGATGCCAGAACCAAGTAATACTACATTTGCTCAACAGAACTCAATGTGGAGATGTGACATATGTAATGGTAACCACCCAAGTGATTATTGCGAGTACAACTACAATCCAGGGTGACAGAGCTATCAAAATCATTCATGCTATGAAGAACCAACATATTTCACAGAGCCACATTTTTCATCTTATCCACCATCAATATTTGATCTTCATCAAGAACCAGAACCATCCGAGAAAGATCAGACACTTCACATGCTCAAAGATTGGTTCAAGGAAATGGAAACTCAATTTGATGCACAAGTTCAGAGTAACGCAGAATCCATACAGAGAATGACAGATCAGATCAGACAATTAACAGAGAACCAGAACTACATACCTCAAGAACCAGTTTCAGATGACACTGATGAAACCTTCAAGTACCAAACATTTCACTATGACACTTCAACAGAGAAGGAGGCTGAGCAGTATCAACAACCAGAGGTATCAGTTCAGTCAGGAGCCCGAACCGGCAAAGTCTCGATTTGACTTTTTATTATTCAGATTCTGACGAGGATGAAGCTGAAATATTTGTACCAACTGCATCAAAAATTGAGGATGGAATTCTGTATCCTCAAAACGAAGATCTTGGAGATTCCATTGCACAAATGTTTGAAGAAGATCTACCCGAGCCAATCAATTCACCCGAATCAGAGGATGAAGACCTAATGTCTGACTCATCTTTTCATCCTCAGGTGGAATAAGAAGCAGAGCAAATGGAGGAGCAAATGACTGACCTTATAAAGATCCAGAGCATTCAGGAGAAACATCACTGTTTTGGGGAGTACAAATCAAAGATATCACCCAGAAGCTTGACAGAATGGAACTTCCATTCCAAGTCAAGCATCATACGAGACCTCCTGATTTTCTTCTTTCTTTGCAGGAATCACTGGAACAACAAGGAGTAAAAATGTGGCACGAGCACTGAATGAGACAAAACTTTTTTTGCCACTTTACCGTTGGAAGAGACCCTTCAAAAGCAACGCTCACGGGATTGTCTTTAATCGGACATCCAAAACGACATTGAAACCTCCTTGACATATGGATTTCAGTCACGTCTGGCTGAAGACGAAAAATTTAGCGCTAGCAGGGAGGCAACCCATGCAATTTGTTGTAATTTGTTTTCATATTTTGTGTGAACTTTTTAATTTTGTGTGTTATTTTTGTAGGGAAAGGCACAAACGAAGCATTTTAAGACAGAAGGAATTGTGTTTGGCAATCAAAGATGAGAAACAATTCATTAGCAATGGCTGAGTAATGAATTAATTCTTGAGACACATCCTAATGAATTTATACTAAGCGAGTGGCGTATTGCGTACACAATTCTGTTGCCTTAATTATTGCTTTGATTCGCTTTTCTGTTGTAATTATCTTTATTTTCGTAGACAGGTTCTAGACTTTTTGACCTTTCACGATTTCTTTTGTTGTTTAGCTAACAATCGTCCTTTGGAAGATACTTGTGCTATTTTACTCACCCTTTTCAGGTACTATAAATTCAGCCCGTCATTACACTTTTGAAGGCATCCCGAATTGAGAAGGAAATACATAAAAAATGGAAGCCACTTCAAGAAGACGAGTTGAAAACATCTGTGTGTTTTGCGGTAGTAGTTTTGGTACTAAACCACAATACATAGAAGCAGCACAGGAATTGGGTCGAGTCTTAGCTGCAAGGAGTATGCACTTAATATATGGCGGAGGAAATCTTGGACTTATGGGGATCGTTTCAAAGGCTGTACAGGAAGGAGGCAGTCATGTTTTGGGAATCATTCCAAAACCCTTGGCAGAGGCAAATCTTATTGGATCATCAAACAGCGAGGAACTAATCGTGTCAGGTATGTCTGAACGACTGGTAGAAATGATTAACTGTGCTGATGCTTTTATCGCTTTGCCAGGTGGTTTGGGTACATTGGAGGAATTTTTATAGTTCTATCTTGGGCGAACCTGAACATACACCAGAAACCGCTTGGATTGCTTAATGTTGATGGATTTTATGATTTTCTTTGTGTGTTTCTTGATGATGCTCGGAGAAATGGGTTCGTGTCAAAACCTTTGAAAGAACTCCTCTTTACTGCCAGAACTGCTCCGGATCTAATAGACCAACTCATAGCCTATGAACCACAAGTTGACCCTATCCTTTCAAAGATAAATTGGTCCGAGGACGATCGTGGTAAGAGGCGTCGAATTAATCTGGATCTTAACCTTTAATTTCCGGTAGATTTCAGCTAACCAGGTACGACCTTCTTAACTCTCCTTTTACTATTTAAGACATTGGGGACAATGACTCATTTAGGTTTGGGGGAGGGAATTAGTTAATTAGTACATTGTTTTTAGTTTGTATGTTGTTTTTATTTTTAGTCCAAAATTTTTCGAAAAATACAAAAAAATTGAAAATTTTTCAAAAATTACAAAAATATTTTGCATTTTTTTTTTATTTTGACTAAAAATGTGAAATTGGTAAGAGATAGCTGAGTAAGGAGTTTCCACTCCTGAGACGTATCTCAAACCTATTTCGAAACAAGTTAATTTTTTTGTTTATTTCCTTTTGAATTATTTAATTTGTAAATTCTCCATAAAATTGACTAAAATGAATCTTCATATGCTCAGTTGACAGATATTATCAACATATATAGTAACATACAGACATGAGCTAAAATTGAAAAGTTTGTAATATTCAGTGCTCTAGTTAATTGGAGGAAGCATCTAAAAAGTAATGGAGTAAAAAAAAAAAAAAAAAAATTTCTGAGATCCGGGTTATTAAGTCTGTAAGGGTGTTTTAACACCTAGTGCCCTAAAACCAACTGGTTTGGGAGTCACTGGCCCAAAGCTCGTTACATGGATCGAAGATGCTGCAAAAATATATATATTTGAAGTCTGAGTAATTAAGTCTGTAGGGGTGTCTTAACACCTGGTGCCCTAAAGCCAACTGGTTTGGTAGCCACCGACCCAACACTCGCTACATAGACGGAAGGTATTGTATATAAATAAAAATAGAGAAAAATCAAAGAAAAAATCAGAAAAATGAAAAATTATTCCATTGCTGCAAAAAGGTGTGAATCTGATAAAACTTTAGGACAAAAATATTACTCTCTTATCAACTGCACTTATGACTGTTGTGGGCAAAAATGAGTTGATTAATATTTTGTTGGCTGTGTATATGGAGAATGGTAAAAATAATCGGAGAATTTACTTATTCGGTAATTTAGAATGAAACAAAACAACTAGTAACTTGGAGTAGAAGTTTCACCTGATTAGTCACTAACATCTTTATTCTCTTTTCGCTTGTCTTTTTGCTTTTGTGTGCATTAGTTTTAACTAACTTTTTACTTTTGTAAAAATGTTTGTGGGTATCATTGCTATAAACCCTCACGAGACTACAACTCGTCCACTAGGGACAACTAGGGGTTTAAAGGCTTGTTGCATACGCTAAATGCAACCGTGATCCCTACGAAAGTGGCTTAGTTAATTTATTCATGTTTTTATTTTATGTTTTGCTCGAGGACTAGAAAAATGTTAGGTTTGTGGGTGTGATGAGTGGTATTTATATCACTATTTCCCACTCATTTGACCTAATATTTCGTATAGTTTCTCGAGTTTTGTGAACGTTTTGATGTATTTTGTGTTATTTTGCAGATAAATAAAGTTTGGAAAGCATTGGAGGCAATTTGGGGCAAAAACGGACAAAAATGCGTCAACTAGAATATTTTGGTCTTAAACGCGTCGCGACGCCAAGACTTACGCGTCGCGACGTCTAAAATGCGCCGAACAGTGCTAACGTGCACCGAGTCCACAAATCAGAATCTGAGAAAAGTTTGAATTTGCTAAAATACGCCGTGCCACGTGTCACCATCACAGTCGATCTGCTAAAATGCGACGTGCCACGTGTCAGCATCCTACGGTGCTGACAGTCACCATCGCCACGTGTGCCACGTGTCACTCCAGGTCATCTCCATGTCATCAGCCACGTCAGCAAGTCAACAAGTCAACATTGCCACCTCACCGCCACGTCATCATCAGCCAATCAGAAGCTGCCACGTGTCGCAATTCTATGGTGCCGACAGTCTCTTTCCCACGTGTCGCCACGTCACCGCCACATCACCACGCCACATCAGCATCACTTATTGAATATCATATCCTTATCTGACACGTGGCGGATAAGAATCTCAGCGACCAATCAGAAGCCGCCACGTGTCACAATAATTGAAGCCCAACCACTCTTCCACGTGTCACCTTATCAGCTTATCCAGAATCTTCAAACCAGCGAACCAGAGCGTGCCACGTCAACAAACCTGGCGTCGCGACGCCAGAAACCAAATTTTTTGCCTATAAATAGAGCGCGAAATTTCAGAATTCAGGGCACCACTCTCTCTCTTCTATTCTATCTAAGAGAGAGTTTCTCTCTCTAGATTCTTTAGTTTTTTAGTTTTTTTTAGTTTTTTAGTTTTTTAATTTTAGTTTTGTAAATAATTTTAATTACGTTTTGTATTAATAGTAATTTAATTTTTACTTTTTACTTTTTACAGTTTTTACTATTTACCATGAGGAGGTAACTTCTCCAGCTATGGTGAAAGGTAATTCTTTTACTGTTACTATTTAGATTAATCTCCCTTAAAAATAATATATTCACTATTTAAAATATTGACTTAAAAAGGATACCGCCAGATTGGTCGGTTGGTAATTCATTTTAATCTGATTTAAACCTGACTAATAAAGGATACCGCCAGATTGGTCGGTTGGTAATTTAATTTTGGTTCCGCCTTTATGGCTGGTTGGACTTAATTTGACTTAATCAGGTTACCGCCTTTATGGCTGGTTGGAAAAAGAATCACAAGTTTATATATTATTTTATGGGAGATATCTAAATTAGTAGTAGTAAAAGTAATTCCTTTTACCTTAGCATTTTATTTTATTTTACTTTTCAATTTTACTTTATGTCTTTTACTTTTAAGTTGTTATTAGCCCTAGTTATGTGTTGTAACTAAATTAGTTATCTGGGGTTGTGATGAAATCCAATATCACCGTTTTATAAGGGTTAGATTAAAGCTTGGGTAATATAAAGATTTATTTATTGAGTCTTAAACTTAATGCTTTTTATTAACTGGCCATTAATAAAATTGATCTGGTAAATCTAAAATGAACTAGACATAGGGATTTTAGGTTTCAGCCTTAGACTCAATAGCCCACGATCTTCCTTGAGGATAGATAACCCTTTGATAGATTTCCTTACAGGATAGGAATATACCTGTCGGGCGGGGTAGCCATAATTGGGACTTAAACTTAATGAATCCAGATAATTTGGTTGACATAGACATATGTTTCAATTGGGTTAAACTGGGTATTTGTGTCTGACCATCGACAGAGGCTTACACATAATTTAGTGTTCCAGGTTAATAAATCAATATATTACCCAACTTTAAGATAACCACTTCATCTTTAAAATGATATTAGAATGATTCACAACCCTAGATCTTTGTGTCTTTTGTTATTTTCCTTAGTATTTTCTTTTGTCTTTTTTTTTATTTTTATTTTGTAAAACCACTTTCAACCAATCAAACAATTATTATCTTCACCCTCAATTAGATATTTGTAAATAAATAGATTCAATAATTAATAACAACAGTAGGAATTAAGTCCTCGTGGGATCGATATTTTTATACTACTTGAACGATACGTGCGCTTGCGTTATACGTGTGTGTTTACGCCGATCAGCCCCACTTTAATTCAAAATCCGAGTGGGCCCTCACACACATTCCGGGCTCGGGTTCGTTAATTCCGAATTAACGAATTTTCTATTGCGACGTAATTAAATCAAATTTAATTAAATAATTATGCCTTGTAAAATTACTATTCATGTCGCTCGCGAATTAATTCTAATCTAATTCGTATGCCCGAATTAAAATCTAATTTTAATTCTGTGTCGAAATCTAATTTCGTTTAATATATCGAATATATTATTTTATCGATTAATTCCAAATTAATCGTTCTCTCTCTTCAAATAATATTTTATCCCAGATAAAATCTGTCCATAATTAATCCCAGATTAATTATGTTCGAATCATACGTCATCGGTGAATATTCGGGAAGCGACCCATGAGATCCCTGGATATGTTGGTGCTGGAATTTTCTAAGCATCCCAAGATCTTACAAAGCAATGAAAATAAACATGCGAATACACGACGAAGTTACGGAATACTCACAACGATCGGTTGAGCGACGCGGCAACGAACAAAAATCTGATTTTTGCCTTCTGTTCCTCTCGGTAGTGAGCTGCAGTGGCTCCTCCATTTTCGGCTTCAATCATCTTCATCAAGCTCCAAGCTTTGTCAAATGATTCCAAGCACATGGGTGGACTTCCCTATCACCTACGCATGACTTCGGAGTGTGCTAGCACCTTGATTTTACAACAAAATCACTCTTGTTCCATGCTTCATTCTCGGCAGTAAACAGAAAATGAAGAGGAAGAACTGCCCACTTTGGGCGTGAAATGGGAGAGAAGAGAGAGATGAGAGAAGTGTGTTGGATTGTTATATTATTGGTAAATGAATTTCTAAAATCATATACACCATTTGCTTTCCAAAAGTCAAAGTAATTAAATAACAATATATGTCATTCAAGCTTTCAAAAAGCTTTCCAACAACTCCCATCTACTATTCACATCAATCAATCAATCAAGTGACATGCTGTCACATCACTTAAAGTGACTAATGATTTGACGCTTGATGCGACTAGCGATTTGACGCTTGATGTGACTTGCGTGCCGCACTCGAATTCGAAATGCGAGTGCGCTCGCAAACATTCTCGGGCTCGGGTTCACTAATTCCAAATTAACGAATTTTCCGTTGCGTCGTAATTAAATCTAATTTAATTAAATAATCATGCCAAGCATAATTATTATTCACATCGCTAACGAATTAATTCTAAATTAATTCGTTCGCCCGAATTAAAATCCGATTTTAATTCCGCGCGAAATCCAATATCGATTAATATATCGAATATATTAATTTATCGATTAATTCCAAATTAATCGTTCTCTCTCTTTAAATGATATTTTATCCCAGATAAAATATCTCCGCAATTAATCCCATATTAATTTTCTATCTCATCTAATTAATCCCAGATTAATTAAAGTGCGAGTCATACGTCATCGGTGAATCTTCGGGAAGCGGCCCATGAGATCCCTGGATATGTTGGCAGTAAATTCGGTCGTCGGACTATCTGAACAAGTTAGTACCTAGTACTACGTTTATACCGATTTACAAGACAAAGTTGGCTTCTAGCAAAGTGCCATACCTACCCAATTCTCCAGAAATATCCTTACAGGAATAAGCGATCTATATCAGGCGTAGTATACGTAGTATTATGTATGTCGATCCAGTATCAGATGTCACGTGCTAGGCCTGGGGCTGGAATAGTGTCTTCCACGTACGAAGCACATGTCGGATCTCTGGTAACTAGTCTCTATAATCGGATATACATGACCTAGTCATAATATCCCGATAGCTGCAGCATATAAGAGCACTAGTCCCGTATCCTACGTGACATCATCTCCCCTATGACTGGAGTGATACTTCCGTCTTGACATCACACCCAACACACTTCGATTCTCGATATACCCAGAAGAAGCGTCCACAGAAACCAGTTAAAGCCCTGGACGACCAAAACCAAAGTATATTGATTGTCGCAAGTATTAGCGGTGCAAGTCTCAGGTTAAGACCAAATACACCTACCCTGATTTCGGACTTCCATAGACACATAGTCATACTACCAATGGAATTCTGAGGGGGTCTATCCAGAGTGAAGCTGTTTCCCGTACCATCGATAAAACACAACCTCATATTACACTTGCATGAGTATCATATACCCAAATATATGAGAACTATGCCGTTGTGCCCTCACAATGCGCACAAGTGTAATACTAGTTTTTACGAATTTATCGATGTCCAATCTCGATAATACTCTGACTAGGGATATTTGATTATTTATCCTTCGTGGACTGATACTGTCTCATATCATTCTCAATCAGGAACAAATCATAGGGACCTCCTATCATTTATATATCTTGATGATCTAATCACAAATGATAAGAGAGCAATCTCCTTTGTCACATAGTTAATTTGTACAACAACACTGTGATCTGTACAAATAGTGACGCTATGGGTCATAACTGTCCAACAATCTCCCAATTGGCCTATAGCCAGTCACTCGAGTGTCTGACACCCGAACTATGTACGGTTGGCTCAAATTGCTGAGGACGTCTTTCATCAGCGGATTTGCATGATTATCATCTGATGCGATTTATTCGATCATCACATCGCCACGATGTATGATCCGAACAAATCAGATGAATATCGAAGTATGTATCTGGATCATTGATGAGACCATTAATTCTTTAGCCTGTGCTGTAGCCTAGCTCAGTTGCTAACAGAACTATATCTAATCTAATTAGATTTGTTATCGACCCAGAAGGCTTCTATTGTCGCCTCAGCTGCAGCAATAACCTGCATTTGTTGTTTATTCGGTAACAGTATCTTGCTTGGAAGATTTCCAGCTCACTGTACCGTTATTTAAACTGTATAGTACCTTTTGCGACTTATAGTCGTTTTTTCGGTTAGGAAACTTGCAGTAGTGAACCCAGTCACTTCAAGTTCTCCTTCTCCATAGTTATAAGACAGAATCATTAGTTCTCTTAGATACTAAAGGATGTTCTTAACATCATTCTAGTGACTATCACTTGGATTGGCCCGATTGTGAATCCATATGCTCAAAGCGTATGAGACACCAGGTCTCGTACATTTTTCAATGTACGATTTCTCGGAGAGTTTTTCATGAAAGCCAAGCTTTCACCGATTGTTTTTATGGGAATATCATTTCCAAGAAATGACATATTATCATTATTTTATAGGACAGCCATTGTCAATGCGCTCCCACTAACCCTCTTATATACACAAGAATCATTTCGTTTTGAATTAAATCATAAACCATTATGATTACATCAAAATGATAATTCCAAGAACCTAATGCTTGCTTCAATCCAGACATGGATCGAATAACATGCAAACCTTGTTTGCTAGTTTTGGTACGATAAAACCGACAGGATGTTGTAAACATCCTCCTAAAGGTTTCCGTTTAAGGAAAGCGATTTTGCCGTTCCAGCTGCCATATTTCATGAATGAAACATGCAGTTTGAGCAAGCATTATCCAAATGGATTTACCGTGGCAACAGGTAAAAGGTTGAATCGTTGTAATCAACACAATGTTGATAACGATACCTTTCCGCTAAAAGCCTAGCTTTATACGTTGGTATTTTTCCATCCATGTATGTCTTCCTTGAAGACTTATATAGTACCAATAGGCACAATGCCTTGCGGTACATCAACTAGTGTCTAAACATAGTTGGTATACATGGAATCCATTTCGGACATCATGACACTTTTTCATAATAGGGAGTCAATACCTTGTATCACTTCCTCATACGTAGTCAGTTGGTATACCTCAATAAGATTGACATCTTTATGAGGTGAGATCAGAAACCCATACCCCAGGTTATTTTCTGACTCTCTCCGAACTACGTGGTTCTTGTGTATTCGAAGATTAATGGTATAGTTTCATACTTGATGAATTATTTGTGTTCCATTAAGGATTGGTGTCTGGAACAGTATCACTCCGATTTTCATCGAGTTATACTATCCTCCCACTTACCACTGCATATCGGTATTCCTCTTAGGAAAACCGCATGGCGAGCAACAATTAAATTGTTCTCTAGTGAGTTGTATAAGTACTGTACTTTGGTATCCCTAGGATAACCTACAATTTGGCATTTATCCAATTTGGGTTTTATTTTGGTATCATCCAAACATATGCCTAGCATACCCAAATATTTAGGAATGAGAAACCTGGTTTCTTTCATGTTCATATCTAATATGAAGTCTGTCTAACAGATTTTATGGAACCTTATTCTAAATAAGTTCTGCACTGTTAATGCGTATCTGTTGAAGGAAATGGTAGCTCAGAGCGACTCATGATTAACCCTATCATGTCCAACAAAATTCAGTTACTCAGTTCGGACACACCGTCAAATTGACGTGTTCCGGGAGGAGTCCTCATTGAAAAAATACTATAATCTTTCAAGTATTTGAGAAACTTATTTCTTAAGTATTTGCCATTACAGTCTTACCATGATAGTTTAATATTTTAGCCGATCTGTTTGTCTATTTCGCGTCGAAACTATAAAAGTTTCCGATTTGTGTTCCTAAAGAAATACATAACCATAACGAGTGCCACATCCGTAAAGGTCACGAAATATTCATATCCACCTCTAGCCTAGCTAGACATGGGCCCACTTGCTTCACTATGAACTAGGGCTTACAGATCGGTGGCACTTACACTTTTACCAAGTAAATAGTGTTTTAGGCACTTTGCCCAATAAACTAGATTCATAGACTTTATTCGAGTAGAATCAAATCAGTCCGAGTACCCACTCTTCGAAAGTGTGGATATACGATTCTTATTTAGATGTGTCCCAGACAACAATGCCACAATATGTTTCTCCTGATCAAATCAGTTTGAGCTGTTTGTTTGTCATTTTATACGTTTGAGATTTATTTATATTCAAAATATAAATGTTGTTATTCACATCTAATGTGTTTATCTCAATATCATCTTTATATAATGAAACACTTTAGTGTTCTAGAATATAAAGGTAAATCCGCAACGGATTAAACACTGATATAGAGATAATGTTTCTAGTCAAACTAGTTACATTATAACAGTTTCCAAATTTAGGTACACACCCGAGGGTAGTTCCTAAACTTAGTTGTCTACGGTTAAAACAGCGACTTTCGTCCCGTTTCCAATTCGCAGATAAATCTCTATTGAAGTCAGTATCCTGTTCATAGCAGATTCTGAACATCAATACATATTTATGTACCACACTAAGTATCTAAAATCTAAGTTTTAATACTAGTAGTGAACATATTTATAACAAACATATTTGAAGTCAGAGCCTTGCTCGTCTTCATATTCCTTCATGTCTGCTTTGTCCAAACGGCAATAACGCTTCCGCGATCCCGTTTGCGACAATTTAGGCAGACATTTTGGGATATGTCATTTATCTTCCTAGAAGATTATAATGATTTTGCCTTTGCCCTTTTCAACATTCCAGAAGCATTTGGCCTAGCCTCGGGTTTCTAGAATATCGAAGTGAAGTGCGCCTTGCGCTACTTGCCTATTGCAAACTTTGGCTTTGTCTCATTGAGATTAGTCATTAACTCTCCAAGTGTTTATTATTGCAATATTTACTTCAAAAATCTAAATATAGATTTATGAAGATACTTTAATTTCATTATCATACTTTAAGGATCTAACCATTTGTTTTGACAAAGAAATTAAGGAGTCTACTGACAAGTTTAATGGATTAAGCACTAAAGTTATCATTACATAAATCTTCCAAAGATTATGCTCTACTATTTGCTTAACTCCGGACATAGGCCTAATATGTTATTTTATCAAATAAAGTAACTTATTAGTTTCCAGGACCATCCTGAAATTTTATTCCCAATGTGAAAATTAAACCATTTAAATACATTTTCCCTATGATTATGTTTTAAATGTCAATCTTTCAATTTTATCTTGATTCTAATAGTCTAACTATTTAATCAATGATTTTGGTACTATTTATTATAATGATTATTATAGTCCAACTATTTAATCAACTATAATTTATTTTTTGAATACAGTCCAACTGTTTATTAAAACAACGATTTAAATATTAGTCTAACTAACATTTAATATATCTTTGACGAATGATATTTGTTTGAGCGCGTATGGCAAGTAATTAAACGAATATTGCAAATTCAATTCTTGCCTCCCACTATTTTTCGGCGAGCCTCTAACCCTCTCTCGAGTACTCGGAAAACCGTGTTTCCTAGCGGGCTAGGATCCCGTTAAATATCACACAATCTTGACTTTGGCCAACAAATTGTATGATAATTAACTAGGTAGATCTCTAAGATCAATTGGATCCAATCCAATTCCTAGATCCAGTAGGGGGACATCCAAGTCCGAAACATATATCTTATATATGCCAATATATCCAATATATTGCCTAACCTTTTTCCTCTGAATCAACTAAGCCTTGGCTTTGGCACAACAAACTTAGTGATCCAGTCAAGCGTGACCCATTGACCATGGAAAGCTTCGTAATCAATGTCGATGGACAAGAAGTGGTCTTGACTTTGGCCAACAAACCAAAACTTGGACAAGACACCGATATGGAAGAAAACTCTCGTGATTCAAACACATCCTCGACGGACAAAGGCCTTGACTTAGGCCAACAAGCCAATGCCAGTCTCGGATCTTGAGTAAGAATCACTCAATGGAAGGAAAAACGCTTAATATTTTGCGAGGGTTTTTCGAATGCAAATGGCAACCAAATTATTATCTTGTTAAGGTCTCTCATCATCATACACCCTTAAACATGCATTCTAAATACATAATAAAGCGCGTATAATAAATTAATAATGATATGCGGATAGATACTTTACACATTGATCCTAGATCAAATCTCTCTATTTTCCTCTCTCCCGCTAGCACATGTATTACTTCTACCCGTTACACTACACTTCTAAAGAAACCTCATTTACATTGAGGGGAATAGGTGAGAAGAGAATACAAAGAATAAGGAGGTAATAAGGCTGGACACGCAGGTCCAATTAATAAATTCCAAATTTATTACAACAATTTCTAAAATTGCCCCACCCATCTAATATCCATCCGATATACATTATTCATGCATCGCAACCATGTATTCACACAAGCATGCTATCAATCAATCTAATCAAATTAATTAATCTGATAATTAGTGAACATCCAATGTTCAAACAACGATTTGATTTTGCGCGAGTCAAACTCGTTTTGCGAATAAGTACTCAAAGTACGAATTCTCGAATTAAATTAAATTACATAATTAAATCCAATTCAATTTGTATTTAATACTAATTCGTTATTTAATTCCAAATTAAATATTACACTTTATTAATAAACCTTTACGACTTAAATTCCAAATTTAATCGTTATGGATCTCAAAGCCCGATTAATATCCAATATTAATTTAATTAAAGTCCAATGGACTTTTAATTAATTTCTTAAGGCGTGGACTTTTGGTCAACTCCGGTCAAACCCAATAACCAAAGTCCAATCCGGGAGTTACCCCATAAGCCCAGAAATCAATTTAGGCCCATTATGCCCAATTAAACTTTAAAGGTCCATTAGTCGCATTTGGGCTTTATGGATGCGGTTTTGGGCCCAATTGGATCCAACCAATTTAGCCTAAACCCAACTTGGTACAACCAAGTCCAATAAGCCCAATAACAACATAACAAGCCCAAATCCAATTTTAAGCCCAATTTAATTAAACCATAAAAATCCAATTTCATAATTTAATTAAACAAAGTGCATTACATAATTAATTACCCAATTAACATTTCTAAAACATCAATTAGCCTAATTAATCATGCTCATCAACAACAAAACATGTCCAACACATTTCATCAAAAATCAAACCAATTTTCATGTTATTCTACTCTCGGCAATTTGGGCAATTTGTGTCCGATTCGGTTTCAATCCAATTAAATCCACAATCGACATTAAATCAACATTTCCCAATCGTTTCAAGTCATCCAATGATCAACGAAACAAAAATTACCAAGATTTAGGGCACCAATGTATTCGGCCAACACATCAAAATTGGGGAAAATTATTCCAAACAAAATTTCTTGAAATTGATCAAATCAAACTTCAATTAAACATGTATTAAGCATACTCAAACATCTAATTTAATCAAATCATGCTCAAACACATTTTGCCCAATTTTAACCCTAAAATATTTTCATGCTCAACCTTGCTCATAGATACCATTGTTGGAATTTTCTAAGCATCCCAATATCATATCAAGCAATGAAAATAAACATGCGAATACACGATAAAGTTGCGGAATACTCACATCGATCGGTTGAGCGACGCGACAACGAAAAAAAATATGATTTTTGCCTTATGTTCCTCTCGGCAGTGAGCTGCAGTGGCTCCTCCATTTTCGGCTTCAATCATCTTCATCAAGCTCCAAGCTTTGTCAAATGATTCCAAGCTCATGGGTGGACTTCCCTATCACCTTCGCATGACTTCGGAGTGTGCTAGCACCTTGATTTTGCAACAAAATCACTCTTGTTCCATGCTTCATTCTCGGCAGTAAACAGAAAATGAAGAGGAAGAACTGCCCACTTTGGGCGTGAGAATGGGAGAGAAGAGAGAGATGAGAGAAGTGTGTTGGATTGTTATATTATTGGTGAATGAATTTCTAAAATCATATACACCATTTGCTTTCCAAAAGTCAAAGTAATTAAATAACAATATATGTCATTAAAGCTTTCAAAAAGCTTTCCAACAACTCTCATCTATTATTCACATCAATCAATCCATCAAGTGACATGTTGTCACATCACTCAAAGTGACTAATGATTTGACGCTTGATGCGACTAGTGATTTGACGCTTGATGTGACTTGCGTGCCGCACTCAAATTCGAAATGTGAGTGCGCTCGCAAACATTCTCAGGCTCGGGTTCGCTAATTCCAAATTAACGAATTTTCCGTTGCGTCGTAATTAAATCTAATTTAATTAAATAATCATGCCAAGCATAATTATTATTCACGTCGCTAACGAATTAATTCTAAATTAATTCATTCGCCCGAATTAAAATCCGATTTTAATTCCGAGTCGAAATCCAATTTTGATTAATATATCGAATATATTAATTTATCGATTAATTCCAAATTAATCATTCTCTCTCTTTAAATGATATTTTATCCCAGATAAAATATCTCCGCAATTAATCACAGATTAATTTTCTATCTCATCTAATTAATCCCAGATTAATTAAAGTGTGAGTCATACGTCATCGGTGAATCTTCGGGAAGCGGCCCATGAGATCCCCGGATATGTTGACAGTAAATTCGGTCATCGGACTATCCGAACACGTAAGTACCTAGTACTACGTTTATACCGATTTATAAGGCAAGGTTGGCTTCTAGCAAAGTGCCATGCCTACCCAATTCTCCAGAAATATCCTTACAGGAATAAGCGATCTATATCAGGTGTAGTATACGTAGTATTGTGTATGTCGATCCAGTATCAGATGTCACGTGCTAGGCCTGGGGTTGGAATAGTGTCTGCCCCGAACGAAGAACATGTCGGATCTCTGGTAACTAGTCTCTATAATCAGATATATATGACCTAGTCATAATATCCCGATAGATGTAGCATATAAGAGCACCAGTCCCGTATCCTACGTGACATCATCTCCACTATGACTGGAGTGATACTTCCGTCTTGACATCACACCCAACACACTACGATTCTCGATATACCCAGAAGAGGTGTACACAGAAACCGGTTAAAGCCCTGGACGACCAAAACCAAAGTATATTGATTGTCGCAAGTATTAGCGGTGCAAGTCTCAGGTTAAGATCAAATACACCTACCCTGATTTCGGACTTCAATAGACACATAGTCATACTACCAATGGAATTCCGAGGAGGTCTATCCAGAGCGAAGCTTTTTCTCGTACCATCGATAAAACACAACCTCATATTACACTTGCATGAGTATCTATACCCAA
Organism: Zanthoxylum bungeanum; assembly: GCA_019454045.1. Classification (NCBI taxonomy): domain Eukaryota; kingdom Viridiplantae; phylum Streptophyta; class Magnoliopsida; order Sapindales; family Rutaceae; genus Zanthoxylum; species Zanthoxylum bungeanum. The sequence goes on from SKCR01030854.1 coordinate 119,554, forward strand.
ATATATGAGAACTATGCCGTTGTGCCCTCACAACGCGCACAAGTGTAATACTAGTCTTTTACGCATTTATCGATGTCCAATCTCGATAATACTCTGACTATGGATATTTGATGATTTATCCTTCGTGGACTGATACTGTCTCATATCATTCTCAATCCAGGAACAAATCATAGGGACCTCCTATAATTTATATATCTTGGTGATCTAATCACAAATGATAAGAGAGCAATCTCCTTTGTCACATAGTTAATTTGTACAACAACACCGTGATCTGTACAAATAGTGACGCTATGGGTCATAATTGTCCAACAGTTGGCAGTAAATCTAGTCATCGAACTATCCGAATACGTACGTACCTCGTACTACATTTTTACCGATTTACGAGACATGGTTGGCTTCTAGAAAAGCACCGTGCCTACCCAATTCTCCAGAAATATTCTTAAAGGAATATATAATCTATGTCAGGCATAGTATATGTAGTATTGCGTATTACGATCCAGTATCGAATATCACATGCTAGGCCTGGGGTTGGAATTATGTATGCCCCGTACGAAGCATATATCATATCTCTAGTAACTAGTCTCTATAATCGGATAATCATGACCTAGTCATATTATCCTGATGACTACAGTACTAAAGAGTACTAGTTCCGTATCCTGCGTGATCATCATCTCCATATGACTGGTGTGATACTTTCATCTTGACATCACACCCAATACACTACGATTCTCAATATACCCAAAAGAGGCGTACATAAAACCTGTTAAAGCCCCGGACGACCAAATACAAAGTATATTGATTGTCGCAAGTATTAGCGATGCAAGTCTCAGGTTAAGACCAAATACACCTACCCTGATTCGGACTCCCATAGACACATAGTCATACTACCAATGGAATTCTGAGGGGTCTATCCAGAGTGAAGCTGTTTCCGTACCATCGGGAACTATGTCGTTATGCTCCCACAACGCGCACAAGTGCAATACTAGTCTATTCCCCATTATCGATGTCCAATCTCGATAATACTACGACTAGGGATATTTTAATGATTAAACCTTAGTGGATTAATATTGTCTCATATCTTATTAATTAGGAACTAATCATATGGACTTTTATCATTTATATATCCCGGTAACCCAATTACAAATGATAAAAGAGCAATTTCTTTTGTCACATAGTTAATTTGTACAACAACACCATGTTTTGTACAAATAGTGATGCTATGGGTCATAATTGTCCAACAATCTCCCACTTGGCCTATAGCCAATCACTCAAGTGTCCTACACCTGAACTATGTACGGTTCACTCAAACTTCTCCTGAGAAACTGCTTTCGTCAGCAGATTTACAAGGTTATCATCTGATGCGATTTATTCGATCATCACATCGCCACGATGTATGATCCGACGAATCAGATGAAATAATTGAAGTATATATTTGGATCGTTGATGAGACCATTAATTCTTTAGCTTGTGCTGTAGCCTAGCTCAACTGCTAACAGAACTACTCCTAATCCAATTAGGATTATATAGATCCAAAATTCTTATTTTGCTGCCTCAGCTGCAGCAATATTCTGCTTTTGTTGTTTATTCGGCAACAGTATCTTGCTTGGAAAATTTCTAGCTCACTGTTCCGTTATTCAAACAATATAGTTTCCTTATTACGACTTATAGTCATTTTTGTCGGTTTGGAAACTTACAACGGTGAACCCAATCACTTCAAGTTCTCATTCTCCATTGCTTAAGAAAGCATCCTCAGTTCATCTAAGATACTGAAGGATGTTCTTAACATCAATCTAGTGACTATCACTTGGATTGGCCTGATTGTGACTCCATATGCTCAAAACATATGAGACACCAGGTCGCGTACATATCTTTCAATGTACGAGTTCTTGGAGAGTGCCAACAACTTTTAAATCTATCCCAATAGATCTTTATTCCTAGAATAAAGGTTGTTTCTCCCAAGTAGTCTACGGAGAATTTTTCATGAAAGCCAAGCTTTCATCGATTGTATTATAGGAATGTCATTTCCAAGAAATTATATATCATCATTATATACAACAATCATTGTCAGTGCGCTCCCACTAACCTTCTCATATATACACAAGAATCATCTTTGTTTTGAATTAAATCATATACCATTATGATTACATCAAAACATTGGTTCCAAGAACGCAATGCTTGCTTTAATCTATAAATAGATCGAATTAACTTGCAAACCTTGTTTGCATGTTTTGGTACGTCAAAACCGTCAGGATGTTGTAAACATCCTCCAAAAGGTTTCCTTTAAATGAAAGTGATTTTGACGTTCCGCTGCCATATTTCATAAATGAAATACGCAGCATTAGCAAGCATTATCCAAATGGATTTAATCATGGCAACGAGTAAAAGGTTTCTTCGTAATCAACACAATGTTGATAGCGATACCTTTTCGCTACAAGCCTAGCTTTGTACGTTTGTATGTTGCCATCCATGTAAATCTTCCATGAAGAATCATATAGTACCAATAGGCACAATGCCTTCTGGTACAACAACTAGTGTCCAAACTTGGTTGGTATACATGGAATCCATTTCGGACATCACGGCACTTTGCCATAATAGGGAGTCGATACCTTGTATCACTTCCTCATACGTAGCCGGTTCGTGTTCCTCAATAAGATTGACATCTTTATGAGGTGAGATCATAAACCCATACCTCCCAGGTTGTTTTCTGACTCTCTTCGACTTACGCGGTTCTTGTGTATTCGAAGATTGTGGTACAGTTTCATCCATGATGAACTGTTTGTGTTTCGTTAAAGAATCGGTGTCTGGAACAGTATTACTCCGATTTTCATCGAGTTTTACTTTCCTCCCACTTACCACTGCATATAGGTATTCCTCTTAGGAAAACTGCATGGAGAGCAACAATTATATTATTCTCTTGTGAGTTGTATAAGTATTATACTTTGGTTTCCCTAGGACAACCAATTACAAATTAGGCACTTATCCGATTTGGGTTTTAGTTTGGTATCATCCAAACATATGCCTAGCATTCCCAAATCTTCAGGAATGAGAAAACATGGTTTCTTTCATGTTCATATCTAATATGAAATCTGTCAAACAGATTTTTATGGAAGCTTATTCAAAATAAGTATTGTACTGTTTATTGCTTAAGTATTTTCCACCACGGTCTAACCATGACGGTTTAATACTTTAGCTAGTCTGTCTATTTACTTCGAGTTGAAACTCTAAAAGTTTTTGACTTGTGTTTCAAAAGAAACACATAACCATAACGTGATGCCACATCCGTAAAGGTTACGAAGTGTTTATATCCACCTCTAGCCTAGCTAGACATGGGTGCACTTATGTCACTATGAATGAGGGCTAACAGAACGGTGTCACTTGCACTTTTACCAAGTAAAAGGTGTTTTAGGCACTTTGCCCAATAAACTAGATTCGTAGACTTCATTTGAATTAGAATCAAATCCGTCCTAGTACCCACTCTTCGAAAGTGTGGATATACGAGTCTTGTTAATGTGTCCCAGACAACAATGCCACAAATAAGTCTCATCTGATTTATTCAGTTTGAGATATTTGTTTGTCATGCCATATGTATGAGATTCATTTATATTCTAAATATAAATATTGTTATTTACATCTAATGTGCTTATCTCAATATCATCTTTATAAAATAAAACACTTAGTGTTCTAGAATATAAAGGTATACCCGCAACGGGTTAAACTTAGTATAGAGATAATGTTTCTAGTCAAACTAGGTACATTATAACAGTTTCCTAATTTTAGTACATACCCGAAGGGTAGTTCCTAAACTTAGGATTCTACGGTTAAAACAGCGACTTTCGTCCCGTTTCCGACTCGTAGGTCGATCTCAATTGTGAACATGCTTATGACAAACATAATTGAAGCCGGACCCTTGCCCCACCTTCACTTCCTTCATGTCTGCCTTATCCATACGGCAGTCACGCATCCAGTGACCCCGTTTGCCATAGTTTAGGCAGACATCTTGGGATATGTCTTTTGTCTTCTAAGAAGACTGTGACGATTTTGCCTTTGCCCATTTTAGGAGCTCTGGCTCCGCCTCCTAGAGCATAGCCATCAACTCTCCAAGAGTTTACTCTTGGTTCATAATGAACCTGCCCCAGCTTTCGGGTAGAGACTATAAGATCAAATCTTTGGTAGTCTCAGCCACGTAAGTAATGCCCAGTTAACCTAGCTGATCGATGTCAGCAATCATCTGCGACATCTAGTGCTCGACAGATGTACCCTCTGACATACGCGAGCGAAAGAGCTTCTTTTGCAATTTATACTTCTAAGATCTAAGGATAGATCTATGAAGATCCTTCAATTTCAATATCATACTATAAGGATCTAATCCTTAGTTCTGACGAAGAAATTAAGGAGTCTTTGCGGCAAGCATAATGGATTGAGCACTAAAGTTATCATTACATGAATCTTCCAAAGATCATGTTCTACTATTTGCTCAACTCCGGGCTTAGGCCCGAGATGTCATTCTATCAAATAGAATAACTTCTCAGTTCCCAGGACTATCCTAAGAAACTATTCCCAATTTGAAAATTGGAGCCGTTTAAGAAACATTTTCACCAAGGATTATATTTTAAACGCTAATCTTTCAGTTATCTTGATTCTAATAGTCCAACTATCCAATCAACGATTTCGGGTACAATCAAATATAATGATTATTATAGTCTAACTATATAATCAACTATTACTTGATTGGTTAAATCCAAATATATTGAATACTATAATCCAATTATATAATCAACTATAAATGAAGTAGTTTGAATACAGTCCAACTATTTAATTTAAAAAAACAATTAAATATTAGTCCAACTAATATATTTATAAATAATGACGAAAAATGAAATGAGCGCGTATTGGAAAATATCTAAACGAAATTGTAAATTTAATACTTGCCTCACACTATTTTTCGGCGAGCCTCTAACCCTCTGTTGAGTACTCGGGAAACCTAATTTCCTAGTGGGCTAGGATCCCATTAAATAACACACAACCTTGACTTTGGCCAACAAACTGTATGATATTTAACTAGGTAGATCTCTAAAATCAATTGGATCTCATCCAATTCCTAGATCCAGTATGTGGACATCCAAGTCCGAAACATATAGCCAATATATGCCATATATCCAATATATTCCCTAACCTTTTTCCTCTGAATCAACTAAGCCTTGGCTTTGGCACAACAAGCTTAATGATTCCAGTTAAGCGGGACTCATCGACTTGGAAAGCTTCGTAATTGATGTCGATGTACAAGAAATGATCTTGACTTTGGCCAACAAATCACAACTTGGACAAGACATGCGATATGGAACAAAGCTTTCATGATTCAAACACATCCGCGATGGACAAAGTTCTTGACTTTGGCCAACAAACCAGTGTCAATATTGGATCTTGAGAATGAATCACTCAATGGAAGGAAAACACTTAATATTTGTTGAGGGTTTTTCGCGTAATTGGCAACCAATTAATTATCTTTGATTAAGTCTCATCATACACCCTGAAACATGCATTCTAAAAGCATAATAAGGCGCAATAAATAAATTAATAATGATATGCGGATGGATATTTAAAACATTTTGTTCCTAGAACAAATATCTCCATTTCCTCTCTCCCGCTAACACTATTCTTACTTCTACCCAATTACATAACACTTATAAAGAAATCTCATTTACATTGAGGGGAATAGGTGAGAAGAGAAATACAAAGAGTCAAGAGGTAATAAGCTGGACACCCAGGTCCAATTTAATAAATTCTAAATTTATTACAACAATTTCCAAAATTGCCCTCACCCATCTAATATCCATCCGATATACATTATTCATACATCATATCCATGTATTCACACAAAGAATGTTATCAATCAATCCAATTAATTAATCTTTAATTAATGACCATCCAATGTTCAAACAACGATTTGATTTGCGCGAGTCCAACTCGTTTCAAGAATAAGTACTCAAAGTACGAATTCTTGAATTATATCAAACTACAATATTAAATCCAATTTAATTTGTATTCAATACTAATTCTATATTTAATTCCAAATTAAATAATTACACATTATTAATGAGCCTTTGCGACTTAGATTCTAAATCTAATCTAAACGGGTCTCAAAGCCCAATTAACATCCAATGTTAATTTAATTAAAGTCCAATGGGCTTTCAATTAATTTATAAGGCATGGACTTTGGCAACCAAAGCCCAATAAGGAATCACCATTTGCCATAAAATTAATTTTGACCCATTAGGCCCAATTAAATTATAAAGGCTCGATTATCATATTTGGACTTTATGGAAATGGTTTTAGGCCCAATTGGATCCAACCAATTATCCTAAACCAAACTTGGCCCAACCAAGCCCATTAAGCCCAAATACAACATTTTTAGCCCTATTAATTAAATTCTAATTTTCCAAATTTCACAATTTAATTAATTAAAGTGTAATAGCCATAATTAATTAGTTAAATTCATATTTCCAAAACACCAATTACACTAATTAATCATGCTTTAAATAATCAATTTATTTCTAACACAAATTGAAGCAAAATCAATCCCAACATGCTTCCTAAGCTCTCGGCAATAGGGGACTTTTTATATCAATTTTGATTTCAGTCCAATTAAATCACAAACGAATATATCCCATGCATTTTAAACACATCCAATTGTCTAAAATTCAAAAATCACCAAGATCTAGGGTTCTAGTTACATTCGGCCAAGCCTCAAAATTTGGGGAAAATTAATCCAATTAATTTTTCTTCAAATTGATCATGCACAACTCAAAGTTAACATATTATAAGCATGCTCAAACAAACAATTTGAATAAACATGCTCAAATCAAAAATACCCAAATTAAAGTTAAGAACCCTAAATTCAATTTCATGCTCAATTATGGCTCTGATACCATTGTTGGGTTTTCTAGGTCAAACCAAGATCAATTAAGCAAGAAATCATGTGAATACAACAAAGTAAGAATGCGGAAAATACTCACTCTGATCAAATTTTGGATGTGTTGAACACACAAAAAAATTGCTCATTGAAGTTTCGGCTAAGCCCCTTGGAAGTGGATCTCCAAGCTTTCCTCTTTGAAGTGTTGAATCCAAGCTCCAAGCTTTGATTTGAGATTCCAAGCTCAAAGGTTGGTTTCCCTTACACCTTTGTATAACTCTTTATGTGCTAGCAATGGAAGAAATTTGCAACAAAATCTTCCTATTTCTTCTTACAACTTTCGGCCAAGCCAAGATGAAGGAGAGGGAGAGGCTCACGGTGAAGGAGAAAGAAAAAGAGTGAAGTGTGTTGTGTAATTGATTTCTAAAATCAATTAATGCCATATACCAAACTTAAAAAAATTGATATATGTCACTTTCACATCAATTTGAATGATGTTTATGTAAGAAACAAGCAACCATCAAAATCCCACCTACTTCTATCAACCAAAAGTTGATAAAGTTGACTAGGTGATGTGACAATTGTGGGCCCCACTTTAATTTAAAATCCGAGTGTGCCCGTGTATGGCACAGAAATCGACGACGCTGTTCCAGGATCGCGGCCTGGTTGGGAGTACGGAATAGCCCACGGGGGAACTAAACCGGAGAACTAAAAATGGAGTCGCCACCCGGTGTGAACCGTTAAAATGATTTAAGGCCGCACTCACCCATCGCAAGGGAAGACCTCAAACTGTTGGGTTCGGAATGGTCCCTTACTTATACCACTTGTAATGAAAGGATTTATGCAATAGTACAACCAAATCTCATGCAACACGTACCAGATAATTTAAGCAACATGCAAGTTTGCAAACCCATAATCGTAGATGAAAGAAATGAAGGCAAAATACATAATTCATGAACGTATTAAGCAATAAAGTGAAATAATGTAACTAATAACAACTATAAAGGCATTGATAATAAAAGCGAGCACACAATCTCATGAGCATATCGAATAAATAAATGCGGAAAATATAAATAAACAATAACGGTAAAGGCATAAATATTAAAGAGAGCTAACTAAGCATATGATGAGGAAGGGAATGACTAAGGGAACAAACATGAACGAAACATGATGAAGGAATATGTCCAGTGTGTGCGCGTTCGTGTAGCGTTCGTAAACACATTCGAATGGTAAACAGAATGCAAGCGTTCGAGTAGCGTTTGATAATGCGTTCGAATGATAAACAGAATATATGCGTTCGTATAGCGTTTGATAACGCGTTCGAACAAGATGAGACCTGATGCGTGATACAATAAAATGCATGCGCGTTCGAGTAGCGTTCTGAGACGCGTTCGAACGGAAATAAGACAGAATGCATACATTCGTGTAGCGTTTGTAAATACGTTCGAACGGAATGAGTCAGGATGCATACGTTCGTGTAGCGTTTGGAAACGCGTTCGAATGAGATTGCCAAAATGGAATCTGAAATGACACAAACATATGTATTGGTGAAAAAATACATGACGTAGGACCTCGTATGCCCGATTAAACATATTTCAAATTCAATCGAGTGCACTTCATTCGGCGCGGTAAAATATCGTGGTAAAGGTATCCTTTAGGCATTTCCCTCGAATAGAGGACCTTTAATCCACCCTAGTTAGCCCATGCGCACTAGAATGCAATACATGCGTAAATAAAGCAATGATATGCAAAGGGTAAATGACATAATAAAAGGCGCGGCAAAACATCGTGGTAAAAGTAGCCTTCATGCATTTCCCTTGAATATAGGACCTTTAATCCACCCTAGTTAGCCCATGCGCATCATATTTCAATGCATACAAATGAATGAGACAATAATGTGGAACTCCGTATATCCGATTAAACATATCTCACATTCAATCAAACATACTTCGTCTGGCGCGGCAAAACGTCGTGGCAAAGGTAGCCCTTTGGCTTTTCATCCCTCAAAACGGAGGACCTTTAATCCACCCTAGCTAGCCCATGCGCATTACATTACCATGCATAAATAAGTAACATGCAGAAAGTAATAACATACTAACGACTAAATCATGCTTAAAACGCAAGGTTGGATGAAACGAAACATGTGAATCTCTCAAGTGGTACGTGGCATTGTATCCCGAGTGTAAACCGAAATTTCATCCATTCGGATTCGACTACGGTATTTACGTCTGGGTTTCCATCCGATATACCACAAGAGAGAACACATATTCCGTTCATCCGGAAATCACATCATGCACCAATCCACAATACTTATATGAAATAAAGTACTAAAATAAATGAAAATAAAGGATAATAAATAAAGAAGGTGCCATCAGGTCTAACCTCTTTAGTCGTTTATCGGAAGTGCGGTATGCGGTTGTCGGAAGGGTTGATGCTCCTCAATTCCTCCGGTTCACTGGTTCAACATTTCCTTTCGCTGTTTCGCTATTTGTGCTGCTGTTTTTACTCCGTTTTGCTGCTGTTTTCACTGTATTTTGGGCAGTTTTAGACTAATTTCAGTGCAGTTTTAGAGGTGATTTTCGGTGGTTGCAGGGACTATTTTGGGCTGTGATTTTTTATGTTTACAGTGGGTAATTTAGTGACTATTTCGGTGATGATGTTTGCTATTTTATTATTTTCGGTGGTGAGGGTGTTTATGGGGGGCTATGGTTTCTGTTGCTAGAGAGGAGGAGAAGAGAGAATCATTTTTTGCTTCTTGCTTTTTGCCTTGGGCGTGAATGCTAGGTTATTTTCTTTTGTGTTTTTGTGAGAATGAGCTAGGGTGTGAAAGGTTGGTCTAAATGTCTTTTTATAATAGTTTGCTAGGGTTTCTAGGTAAGGAAGCGCATCCTCAAAAAAAAAGGGAAGTGTTTTGATTGGTTTATGAAAGGAATAGATGTGTTTAATTTAAGGAGTGAATATCTTAATTGGTGTTTGATTAGGGAATGGATTTGATTAGATTAAGAAAGGATTTGGTCTAATTAATTTAGTTTAATTTCTGACATGTATTTTAAATATTATTTTTTGGATGGTTTTGGTGGGCTAATTGGGCTTGGGTGTGAGGCTAGCAGCAAAACCAGAAGTACCGACACCGTTCGAACACCGATTCGAACGCTACACGAACGCCCATAATCTACTTGACATTCGAACGTGCTCACGAACGCAGCACGAACGCGAAAGTAGTGAACACGTGAATTGAATCTGATGACATACTTATTCTGAATTTCCCCTTCCAACATTCGTTTCCCGCGACTTCCGCAACCTAAAGAGTAGTGCCTCCGTACGAGACTCATCATCGGGACTTATATGCAAAAATGCAGTGCCTACAGTCGCCCCCACTTTGATGGGACTTGTGTAGTGTGTGACAATGACAATCCTATCAAAGTTATGCAATGCATTTTCACTTACCTGGCTCGCCAACTGCCACCGGACTTGCATGTTGCTTTGAAATGAGTTGATATGGTGGTGAGGTGCTTCGACCCCTGGTTCATTCCCGAACCTTGCTCCATTCTCGGAGTGCCATTCCTGGCTTGTCCATTCCCGAACCTTGCTTCATTCTCGGAGTGCCATTCCCGGCTTGTTCATTCCCGAACCTTGCTCCATTCTCGGAGTGCCATTCCCGGCTTGTTCATTCCCAAACCTTGCTCCATTCTCGGAGTGTCATTCTCGGCTTGTTCATTCCCGAACCTTGCTCCATTCTCGGAGTGCCATTCTCGGCTTGTTCATTCCTGAATCGTGCTCTATTCTCGGAGTGCCATTCTCGGCTTGTTCATTCCCGAACCGTGCTCCATTCTCGGAGTGCCATTCCTGGCTCGTTTATTCCCGAACCTTTCTCCATTCTCGGGGTGCCATTCTCGGCTTTGTTCATTCCCGAACCATGCTCCATTCTCGGAGTGCCATTCACGGCATTGTTCATTCCCGAACCGTGCTCCATTCTCGGAGTGCCATTCTCGGTTTGTTCATTCTCGAACCGTGCTCCATTCTCGGAGTGTCATTCCCGGCTTGTTCATTCCCGAACCTTGCTCCATTCTCGGGGTGCCATTCTCGGCTTTGTTCATTCCCGAACCGTGCTCCATTATCGGAGTGCCATTCCTGGTATTGTTCATTCTCGAACCGTGCTCCATTCCCGGAGTGCCATTCTCGGCATTCTGATGATGTGTAGGCCTCGACCTTGGGATTCATCCCAAAACTGATACTGATGATGTGGGCCTCAGCCCTGGGACTCATCCCCAAACTGATACTGATGTAGGCTTCGACCCTGGGACTCATCCCCAGAACTGATATTGATGAAGTGGGTCTCAACCCTGGGACTCATCCCCAAAACTAATACTAATGTGGGCCTCGCCTCAAACTGATACTGATGTGGGCCTCGCCCCAAACTAATACTGATGTGGGCCTCGCCCCAAACTGATACTGATGTGGGCCTCGCCCCAAACTGATACTAATGTGGGCCCCGCCCCCAAATTGATACTGATGTGGCCTCACCCCAAACTGATATTGGTGTGGGCCTCGCCCCAAACTGACACTGATGTGGGCCTCGCCCTAAAACTGATACTAATGTGGGCCCCGCCCCTTGTGATTCATTCCTGAAAACTGCTGACATTGTACTGTTGCTGCTTCTGGTTGGCTTGCATTTGACACTTTCTCTTTTTCTTCGTTGAAACCTGTGAATACAAACAAAACAAAACACAACAAAACAAAAGAATGCAAGTGCGTTAGGTGTATGCATGCATGCATGAATGAGTTTCCTATTCCGTTGGGTTAGGTCTTCTGCCAGTTCCCTCGGTGACTATTTGGTCTTCTCTTCCTCAGGTAAAGTACCGCTTCATTCTATCCACGTTGGTTGGCTCGGTGAGCTCATTCCCTTCTAAGTCTGACAGTTTCACCGCCCTGTTTCCCAATTTCTGAATGGCTATCGTGTCTTTTCTGCTTGCTTATTCTGAGGATTCCCCGTGTTTTAAACATCGTTGAGTATCATGCTTTTGTCAAAAATACTCATGTTGCAGGTTGAAAGGAAGAGACTCAGGCAAGTAAGCGAAATGAACATCTTTATTATCATTAAGAAAAGGTTCGAACAAGTAGATAAAATCAATGTCTTTATTAAAAATGCAAGATCAAATAAACTTGGAGGAACAGCTTCATCATTCGCATCATTGCCTTCTTCCTCGGCCTATGGTTCTCCACTACTTTCGTTCCCTATCCCCATGAAAGAAACTGGGTGGTTGAGAGTTTGGAGGACAAAGCTTTCGGGTAGGCCGGAGTTGATCATGTAGGTGGGTGGTGGAACGGAGTGGTAGTTTGGTAGAGGATTTCTCTGTGTGCTGGGTTGTTCTTTTTCCGGGTCGGGTATTTTGTGGGAATCTATGAGGTCTGGATTTCATGCCTGAGGCGGGTGCAGTTATCGGTGTCATGGCCATGTTGCTGGTGGAAGTGACAATAAGGTTCATATTGAGGTGTGGCGGTGGAGGGTGTGGGAGTGGTTTAGCTTCTAAGGGTTTTAGGAGTCCTTGTCCCTTCAACTTCTCAAGCACCTTAGATAAAGGCTTCCCCAGGTTAGAGAAATGCCGGTTCCTGATGGCCGCAACCTCGGCAGTAGTGGGCTTAGTCTCAGAATGCCCCCCAAAAGTCCTTCTATTCTGGCCATAGAACTTTCTGTTCTCAACTTTTTCCTCCTCAATATCCATAACAGTCTCCCTCAACTGTCGAAAATCAGCAATCATCGAAGTCATCCTCCTCAGCTTACCAGAAATAGAGGGTTTAGTGCCCTTGATGATCATTTTGATCTGGTCCTTCTCCGAAGGCCGAGTCTGCATCTTCAGAAGCTGGCTCCTCCAGTGATCTACATACTCTTTGAAACTTTCCTTCGGTTTCTGCTTAGTATTCTCCAAGTCACGAAGCGACAAATCGATCTCCAAATCTGTGACATACTGTTTTAGAAAGGCATCTGCTAATGCCCTCCAATCATCATTGACCTTTCTCTCCAGGCTATGATACCACACTACAGGTGCCCCTTCAAGCGACATCCCGAACATCATCTGAACCTGACGCTGCGACATGCCTACTGAACTCATCACTGAAACATATTGTCGAAGATGGACCCTCGGATCCCCGTTCCCGTTGAACTTGGCTATGTCAGGCATTTTGAACTGAGCTGGCAGCTACTCCTCAAAAGTCATCGCCTCATAGTCCAACAAGTCCTCATGCTTACCCTTCAGCTTACGGGTAACCGATTCTACCTGATCCCAGAGCTTCTACAATTCTGCCTGAGACCCAGTCATTCTTCCTACCGCATATTCAGCCATGTCATCATCAAAAGCGGGGATGTCATCCCCCAACCTGTTTGGAGGCTCCTCACGCCTCATATTCTCAGAGTTTCCCCCAGTACGGGGCACAACCATATTAGCCATAGCAGTAGTCAAGGCTTGCAACTGTTCAGTAACCTTGGTGAGATTGGTCTCTAACTGATCCATACAGGATACCTCGTTCTCTGATTCGCTCATGTTTGCTATCGGCCTTTTGATAAGTCTTCCCTCTTTCCTAACCCAACGAGAATCTATGGTGTCTCTTTAAAATTCTCAGTCAGCATGTATGCGTGCAATGCATGGAATATATAAGTCGGCATCTTGTCATTTTAAAGCTTCAATCACATTATTGCAAGGTGCAAATTTGTCCCAGTTGAAAAGGCCCAACAGGTTTACAACTTTGCGATAACATGGCTAAACAACTTCAAATGATAAGGGGCCCAAACACATGATGGCCCATCGGCATTTTAAAACTTTTAGCCCAATTTTCATAAGATACGAACTCATCCCAGTTTAAATGGCCCAACAAGGTCGTATTTCTAACAAGAAGTCCAACTGAATCCAAATGATGATGGTCCTAAGCATAAGCATAAAGAAAAAATTTCAACAGAGTGGCCCATCGATATTTTAGAAACTTTTAGCCCAATTGTAATAAGATACGAACTCATCCTCGTTTAAATGGCCCAACAAGTTCGCATTTCTGACAAGAAGTCCAACTGAATCCAAATGATGATGGTCCCTAAACACAAGCACAAGGAAATAGTTTATATTGGTCATACAACTATGGTCTACGTGTGGGTTTGTGGGAGTGTAGACAAAGGCTCTCGTTGGCGAAGGATTGCCCACAACTAGGTCTCCCCACTCAAGTGTTCAAGCGACAAAGTGAGCACACCTTTTTTATACCTTACGATACGTGCCAACGAGTTATGATACGTGACTGACTGTCAAATGGATTTCCTATTGAAGATTCCCCAGAGGGAGGGTGGAGCGAACTCTCTTAAATACCCAAGACTCTTAGGCTTTTATCGCCTTGGCGACAGGAATAAACAACAAGTCCTCCAAATTAGTCCATCACAATAAGCTTCGAGTAATGATTATCTAGGTGCCTTTGCAGCTTTTCCTTATAGAAAGGTAGTGAATGAAGAAAGACACCAAACCATTACTTAGCTCTAATAATGCCTTTGATTAAACCCCTTCAACCCACGATAGACACAGTTAACTAAAACAAAAATCACAAACATTACAAGACATTATTTCGGGGCCAATTCTCTATCCCCAGTGGAGTCGCCAGACTGTAGGGCACAGAAATCGGCGACGCTATTCCAGGCTCGTGGCCTGGTTGGGAGTACGGAATAGCCCACGGGGGAACTAAACCGGAGAACTAAAAATGGAGTCGCCACCCGGTGTGAACCGGGAAAATGATTTAAGGCCGCACTCACCCATCGCAAGGGAAGACCTCAAACCGTTGGGTTCGGAATGGTCCCTTACTTATGCCACTTGTAATGAAAGGATTTATGCAATAGTACAACCAAATCTCATGCAACACGTACCAGATAATTTAAGCAACATGCAAGTTTGCACACCCATAATCGTAGATGAAAGAAATGAAGGCAAAATACATAATTCATGAATGTATTAAGCAATAAAGTGCAATAATGTAACTAAAAACAACTATAAAGGCATTAATAATAAAAGCGAGCACACAATCTCATGAGCATATCGAATAAATATATACGGAAAATATAAATAAACAATAATGGTAAAGGCATAAATATTAAAGAGAGCTAACTAAGCATATGATGGGGAAGGGATTGACTAAGGGAACAAACATGCACAAAACATGATGAAGGAATATGTCCAGTGTGTGCACGTTCGTGTAGCATTTGTAAACGTGTTCGAACGGTAAACATAATGCAAGCGTTCGAGTAGCGTTTGATAACACGTTCGAACGATAAACAGAATGTCCACGTTCGTATAGCGTTTGATAACGCGTTCGAACGAGATGAGACCTGATGCGTGATACAATAAAATGCATGCTCGTTTGAGTAGCGTTCTGAGACGCGTTCGAACAAAAATAAGACAGAATGCATACGTTCGTGTAGCGTTCGTAAACGCGTTCGAACGGAATGAGGCAGGATACATACATTCGTGTAGTGTTTGGAAACACGTTCGAACGAGATTGCCAAAATGGCATCTGAAATGACACAAACACTGTATGGGTGAATAAATACATGATGTAGGACCTCGTATGCCCGATTGAACATATTTCACATTCAATCGAGTGCACTTCGTCCGGCGCGGCAAAACATCGTGGTAAAGGTAGTTTCCCTCGAATAGAGGACCTTTAATCCACCCTAGTTAGCCTATACGCACTAGAATGTAATGCATGAGTAAATAAAGCAATGATATGCAAAGGGTAAATGACATAATAAAAGGCGCGGCAAAACATCGTGGTAAAGGTAGCCTTCAGGTATTTCCGTCGAATAGAGAACCTTTAATCCACCCTAGTTAGCCAATGCGCATCATATTTCAATGCATACAAATGAATGAGACAATAATGTGGAACTCCGTATATCCGATTAAACATATCTCACATACAATAAAACATACTTCGTCTGGCGCGGCAAAACGTCGTGGCAAAGGTAGCCCTTTGGCTTTTCATCCCTCAAAACGGAGGACCTTTAATCCACCCTAGATAGCCCATGTGCATTACATTACCATGCATAAATAAGTAACATGCAGAAAGTAATAACATACTAACGACTAAATCATGGTTAAAAATAAATAACATACTAACGACTAAATCATGCTTAAAACGCAAGGTTGGATGAAACGAAACATGTGAATCTCTCAAGTGGTACGTGGCATTGTATCCCGAGTGTAAACCGAAATATCATCCATTCGGATTCGGCTACGGTATTTACGTCCGGGTTTCCATCCGATATACCACAAGAGAGAACACATATTCCGTTCATCCGGAAATCACATCATGCACCAATCCACAATACTTATATGAAATAAAGTACTAAAATAAATGAAAATAAAGGATAATAAATAAAGAATGTGCCCTCAGGTCTAACCTCTTTATTCGACTATCGGAAGTGCGGTATGCGGTTGTCGGAAGGGTTGATGCTCCTCAATTCCTCCGGTTCACTGGTTCAACGTTTCCTTTCGCTGTTTCGCTATTTGTGCTGCTATTTTTACTCCATTTTGCTACTGTTTTCACTATATTTTGGGCAGTTTTTGGACTATTTTCAGTGCAGTTTCAGAGGTGATTTTCGGTGGTTGCATGGACTATTTTGGGCTGTGATTTTTTATGTTTACAGTGGGTAATTTAGTGACTATTTCGGTGATGATGTTTGCTGTTTATGAGGGGTTTCGGTGATGATGTTTGCTATTTTATTATTTTTGGTGGTGAGGGTGTTTAGGGGGGGCTATGGTTTCTGTTGCTAGAGAGGAGGAGAATTGAGAATCATTTTTTGCTTCTTACTTTTTGCCTTGGGCGTGAATGCTAGGTTATTTTCTTTTATGTTTTTGTGAGAATGAGCTAGGGTGTGAATGTAGGTTTCTAATATAGGTCCCAAGATCATGAAATCAAGCATAAAAAACGCATGAATACATCAAAGGAATAAGGCGGAAACATTACTCACATTGATTGGTTTTGTTGCGAAGAAGAACAATACCATTTTCCTCCTTGTTCAAGCTCAGTTTTGGCCTCCTTGGACTGCTATCATGCTCGGTTTTGGGCTGTCTTCCTCCTTGAAAATTCGGCCATTGAAGACCTCCATGGAAGCTCAAAGCTTCAAGGTTCAAAAGGAATTCCAAGCTCATAAATTCGTTTCCCTATCACCTATGTATAACCCAAGGTGTGTGCTAGCACCACATCTTCTTCCTTCCTTCTCATTGATTCGGTCACAACCAGAAATTTTAGAGAAGAAACGGTTCCAAACCGTGAAGAAGAATGAGGGAAAAGAGAGGGAGAGGAGAAAAACGTAAAGTGAGGAGAGAGAGAGATTATTGAAAAAGAAAAAGTGAAAAATGCTTTTATATTTTCCAAAATAATAAAGCCATATACCACTTTTTCAATTTTCAAAAAAGTTAAAAGCAAAAGCATTAATGCTTTTCAACTACTACATCAATCACTCAAATCAAGTGACAACTTGTCACATCACTCAAAGTGACATTTGATTTGATGTTTGATGTGACTTGCGATTTGACGCTCGATTTGACTTGCGTGCCGTACTCGAATTCGAAATGCAAATGCGCTCGTAAATAATCCCGGGCTCAGGTTCGCTAATTCCAAATTAATGAATTTTCCGTTGCGTCGTAATTAAATGATTACGCCTAGCGAAATCACTATTCACGTCGCTAACGAATTAATTCTAAATTAATTCGTTCGCCCGAATTAAAATCTAATTTTAATTCCGCGTCGAAATCCAATTTCTAATGATATATCAAATATATTATTTTATCGATTAATTCCAAATTAATCGTTCTCTCTCTTTAATTAATATTTTATCCCAGATAAAATATCTCTGTGATTAATCCCAGATTAATTTTCTCTCTCTTCTAATTAATCCCAGATTAATTAAGTGCGAGTTATACGTCATCGGTGAATCTTCGGGAAGCGACCCATGAGATCTTCGGATATGTTGGCAGTAAATACGGTCGTCGGACTATCCGAACACGTAAGTACCTCGTACTACGTTTATACCGATTTACAAGACAAGGTTGGCTTCTAGCAAAGCGTCATGCCTACCCAATTCTCCAGAAATATTCTTACAGGAATATATAGATCTGTATCAAGCGTAGTATACCGTAGTATTGTGTATATCAGCCCAGTATCGGATAGTCACGTGCTAGGGCTGGGGCTGGATAAGTGTCTGCCCCGTCCGAAGCACATGTCGGATGTCTGGTAACTAGTCTCTATAATCGGATATACATGACCTTGTCATAATATCCTGATGGCTGGCCAGGACTTAAGAGCACTAATACCGTATCCTGCGTGACATCATCTCCACTATGACTAGAGTGATACTTCCGTCTTGACATCACACCCAATACACTACGACTCTCTGATAAACCCAGAAGTGGTGTACGCAGAACCGGTTAAAGCCCTGTACCACCAAGACCAAAGTCTACCGATTATCGCAAGTATTAGCGATGTAAGTCTCAGGTTAAGACTATACACACCTACCTTGATTTCGGCCTCCCATAGACACATAGTCATAATACCAATGGGATTCCGAGGGGTCTATCCAGAGCGAAGCTGTTTCCCGTACCATCGGTGAAACACGACCTCCTATCGCACTTGCATAAGTATCTGATACTTATATATATGAGAACTATGCCGTTGTGCCCTCACAACGCGCACAAGTGCAATACTAGCCTATTCCGCATTATCGATGTCCTGTCTCGATAATACTACGACTAGGGATATTTAATGATTAATCCTTCGTGGACTGATACTGTCTCATATCATTCTCAATCCAGGAACTAATCATATGGACCTCTCTTCATTTATTCATCTAAGGTGATCTAATCACAAATGATGAGAGTACAATCTCCTTTGTCACATAGTTAATTTGTACAACAACACCGTGATCTGTACAAATAGTGACGCTATGGGTCATAATTGTCCAGCAGTGAAAGGTTGGTTTATGTGTCTTTTTATAATGGTTTGCAAGGGTTGCTAGGTAAGGAAGCGCATCCTCAAAAAAAAGGGAAGTGTTTTGATTGGTTTATAAAAGGAAGAGATGTGTTTAATTTAGGGAGTGAATATCTTAATTGGTGTTTGATTAGGGAATGGATTTGATTAGATTAAGAAGGGATTTGGTCTAATTAATTTAGTTTAATTTGTGACATGTATTTTAAATATTATTTTTTGGATGGGTTTTGGTGGGCTAATTGGGCTTGGGCGTGAGGCTAGCAGCAAAACCAGAAGTATCGACACCGTTCGAACGCCGATTTGAACGCTACACGAACGCTCGCAATCTGCTTGATTTTCGAATGTGCTCACGAATGCAGCACGAACTCGAAAGCAGTGAACACATGAATTGAATCTGATGACATACTTATTCTGAATTACCCCTTCCGACATTCGTTTCCCGCGATTTCCGTAACCTAAAGAGTAGTGCCTCCGTACGAGACTCATCATCGGGACTTATATGCAAAAATGCAGTGCCTACAGCCCGCACACACATTCCGAGCTCGGGTTCGTTAATTCCGAATTAACAAATTTTCTGTTGCGACGTAATTAAATCAAATCTAATTAAATAATTATGCCTAGCAAAATTACTATTCACGTCGTTCGTGAATTAATTCTAAAATAATTCATTTTCCCGAATTAAAATCTAATTTCGTTTAATATATCGAATATATTATTTTATCGATTAATTCCAAATTAATCGTTCTCTCTCTTCAAATAATATTTTATCCCAGATTAAATCTCTCCGTAATTAATCCCATATTAATTATGTTTGAATCATACGTCATCGATGAATCTTCGGGAAGCGACCCATGAGATCCCTAGATATGTTGGCAGTAAATCTGGACGTCGAACTATCTGAATACGTACGTACCTCGTACTACATTTTTACCGATTTACGAGACATGGTTGGCTTCTAGCAAAGCACCGTGCCTACCCAATTCTCCAGAA
This sequence comes from Zanthoxylum bungeanum, assembly GCA_019454045.1. Taxonomy (NCBI): domain Eukaryota; kingdom Viridiplantae; phylum Streptophyta; class Magnoliopsida; order Sapindales; family Rutaceae; genus Zanthoxylum; species Zanthoxylum bungeanum. Next base: position 139,463 of record SKCR01030854.1, read on the forward strand.
ATATTCTTAAAGGAATATATAATCTATGTCAGGCGTAGTATACGTAGTATTACGTATCACGATCCAGTATCGAATATCACATGCTAGGCCTGGGGCTGGAATTGTGTCTGCCCCGTACGAAGTATATATCGGATCTCTGGTAACTAGTCTCTATAATCGGATAATCATGACCTAGTCATATTATCCTGATGAATGCAGTACTAAAGAGTACTAGTTCTGTATCCTGTGTGATCATCATCTCCATATGACTGGAGTGATACTTCCATCTTGACATCACACCCAATACACTACGATTCTCAATATACCCAGAAGAGGCGTACACAGAACCTGTTAAAGCCCCAGACGACCAAAACCAAAGTATATTGATTGTCGCAAGTATTAGCGATGCAAGTCTCAGGTTAAGACCAAATACACCTACCCTGATTCGGACTCCCATAGACACATAGTCATACTACCTAAGGAATTCCGAGGGGTCTATCCAGAGCGAAGCTGTTTCCGTACCATCAGTAAACTCAACCTCTTATTACACTTGCATGAGTATCCAATACCCAAATATATGAGAACTATGTTATTATGCTCCCACAACGCGCACAAGTACAATACTAGTCTATTCCGCATTATCGATGTCCAATCTCGATAATACTACGACTAGGGATATTTTAATGATTAAACCTTGTGTGGATTAATACTGTCTCATATCTTATTAATCCAGAACTAATCATATGGACTTTTATCATTTATATATCCCAGTAATCCAATTACAAATGATAAAAGAGCAATTTCCTTTGTCACATAGTTAATTTGTACAACAACACCATGTTCTGTACAAATAGTGATGTTATGGGTCATTATTGTCCAACAGTTCTTCGGCTGAAATTTTCCTTGGCCATGTTGTTGTTGCAGTTTTTGGTAATTCTTCTTTAAGTGGCCTTCTATGCCACAGTGATAGCATTTATAGGTAGGCTTTCTTTCGTTTGTAGATCTACATATGCTTCTCCCTCTCCTTTTTTCTCTTTCTCTTTCTCGAGTCTTCGTAATGAAGACTTCTGTCTGTTCTGAACCAATGTCTTTTCTCTTGAACGCTTCATTCGACAATGCATTTTTTACCACATGCATGATAAGTTTGCCTCTTGGAGCCGAGTTACTGAGAGTAACCACCAATGTCTCTTAACTATCAGAAAGAGAACTGAGTAGAAGGAGGGTTTGTACTTCATTTCCCAACTGCATGTCTACTGCAAACAGCTGATTCACCAGGCTTTGGAACTCATTGGTGTATTTTGCAATGGAAGTTCCACTCTTTAGCTTCAAATTCACCAAACGCCTCGGGCTTTATTCCGAGCAGTCTTGGCCTGGTACATGCTTTCCAGCTTCAACCATATCTCGTAAGCATCTGTATCATGTGCTACGTGGTGGAAGACACTGTGGCCGATCCACTACCTAATCTGACCGAGAGTTATGTTGTTGAGTTTATTACAATTACTCTCTTTGACAGAATTTGGTCTCACTCCTTTTTCCTCGATCATATTGAACAGATCTTGGTTGTCGTTAGCTTGATCATCGCACCAAAAGAGGAATATTTCATTTTTATTTTAACTTTAAAATTAAAATAAGACAAAATCAAGGCTGATTTTCATAAATCGGAGGTCACCTTACGTCTGGAATGGTCGAAAATAGTGGATTTGACTCTTTGTTGGTCTATATTCGATACTTGGGTCGATTTATAAATTTTTGAAACTTTATGGGGTCATACGATAAATTCAGAGACTTCAGGGGCTCAATGAAATTTACCAGTAATGCGGACGTGGTAGACACGTGTATGCTAACATGGCATATTAGGACCGGCTTGCTGACATGGCAAATGATATGGCCGCTGACATAATAGACACATGTCGATGACGTGGTTGTTGACTAGTCGCTGACATAGCGCTGATGTGGCATTATTGCGTCTATTAAATTTGCGCTTACGAGAATACTAACGTGGTCTTCTTCAACCTTCAGCTAGTGCGTGTGCGACTGGTGGAGCGTGGAGAGTCTTTTTTCCGGCGCGTACGGCGCGTGAGCCTTCATTTGGTGTCGGTTTGATCACCGAAAAATACTACCGTGCTCCTCTCGATATGAACAAGCCAGTGGTATGCTCAAAATTGGGTTTTGAGAACTTTCTCGATATTCAAATTTTGCCGAACCAAGTTTCATTTTTCACCTCCAGTATCCTCTATAATCAAAGCTCCGATACCCATTGTTGTGATTCCATTATCACTGAAGAGTGTTTTATGAAGAAAAATAAATACTCTCTATTACTACTTCAATAGAATTTATAAGTATTACAGTACAAACACCTCACTCTAACTACATTCTCTAACAAGTTCTATTGTCTTGGAGCTTGCTTGATCTCGTCGGGGGATGATCTGAGCTCCCTATAGCAAAACTTCAGCTCAAATTGTCAACAAGGTAATAGTTCCACTGAAAGTAAATTTGTAATCTTGCACCAATTTTCAATGGCCAACTAAAGTAGGTTTGCATTCATGCATGCAACTTGAAACATGCATGCAACTGGATTCTCCGGTGATGCATGCAAGCTGTGTTAGGGATATGCCCTATACCCAACTTGTGGATGGGCTATATGTACATGTATTTGTAATACTTTCATTAATTAATAAAATGGTAATCTTTATTATACGTGTCTTACATAACTTATATGAATCATCAAACACTGTAATAAAGCCCTTGGAGTAATAAGATGATGGCTTCCACGCTTTATGAGAATCATTACTCTCAAACATTCCTAGTCATAGTTTTGTGAATAATTTGGGCATTCACAAAGCGGAGAGACTAACATGATGATATGATCCGCCCTTAAGTGGGGTAGCCGATCTCATAGGCTACTAGCGGAGATCCGTCCGCTTGGTGTATCACATGGATGCATGAGTTGCTCGTGTCCATCGAACTGACCGCCGAAAGTTTTCACATGGAGTGTTTATCCCATGTGTCTATGAGAACTTTCATGTATCGATTGTATGACTAGTCCTTATACTTGAGGTCTTTACAATCTTATGTGTGGATCAAATAACTTTGACATTCTCCTTCCCCAGTTCAAAAGATCTGGTCATAAGGGTATGATTGGGTCATTTGTTGAAACACATGAAGTTTGTAACGATACAACAGAGAATCGCCACTCTCTCGGATAATATTTTCTTATAAGAGTAGTATTCCAGTTTGGGGGTTGATATGTGCGATCAGTGCTTGAGACTGTGGCCGCAGCGGAAGAATCATGTGAGATTCTTGGGTTAGCACGATTCATGACACTATCAACATCATAAATTTGACTATATGGGTAGACACTTTCCATACCCTATGTCAAACAGTGGGGATACAGTGAGGCGAGGGACCGTATCATATGTAAATCGCATACAGAATGGGTATATATATATTTCCTTCTCATTTGGGGGCCTTGGCATGTTGCTAGATGTCAACCTGGTCATTGAAATCGAACGACCATCTGATCGGAGGATAATTTATGTTCGATTAAATTATCACGATTCATTTCATGTCCAACTTGAGGGGAACCCAAAAGGTCACACACAACAAAGTCGAAATCAATGGTTAACAGTGCACAGTACAAATTTAACAGCATATATGATTGTTGTAGGAATTGTTCATAAATTGTTCAATGTGTTTAATTATTGAACAGATCATTTATAAGGTTCCATAATGCCTTAGGGATTGGTGAATGACGATAGGGGCACTTTGGGAATTGGAATAAATAAATAAACGTGAATAGTAACATTAATAGTAATATGAATAGTAACGTAAATAGTAATGTGAATAGTAATTTTTTTATTTGTTATTTGTTTTGAATTCTGATTCGGCCCAAACTCTTATTAGGGTTTTATAATCTCATTAAACCACTAAATTAAGATCCAATGGCTAAGATTAAATTAGCATTTATCCCACATCGGATTCTTAATTAATTTTGTTGTCTTTGGAGCACTTATATAAACTCAATGAATTCCTTACAAAATTTTGCACCAAACCTTTCATATATTGGGTTTATATAAGTTAGCAACTCTAAAGTTTAAGAGTAAGCCACTGATTTTGAGGATCCTTAAGTCTAATTGACTAGAGGAACCTCGAGTTAAAAGTTTTGAGGTATTTGCCTAGGCTAGCACCAAGGGCAAAATACTCGTGCACTCAAGGCGTAGTCTTGCTGTTGAGTTTTTGCTTTGGTGTGTGCACCTTTGGAGGCCACACACTTGGGTGGCTCTTTGGAACGTGGAAGAGCTTGCTGAGTTCGAGAAAAGCTTGTAGATTGGAGGGAGGACTTGAGGAGTCTTCGGTTCAAGTAAGTCTTTTTCTTTCTTGTTTGCGCAATTATTTGCGTGAAGAAAGAAGAGCGTGTAAGGTTCAAACCTCCTGAGACAAAGTCCCGGCAAGGGGTGTTTGATTAAGTGAATAAACCTCCAAGGGGCGCAAGAACACAAATTACAGTTCTAAGATTACAATCTACGAAATGAAAAATAAAAACATGCTCATTTGAGTCTTCATTTTTTGATTTTTTTTTTGTTCTCTTGGTGTAGGTAGGCTTTTATAATGAAACATGTCAACCGTTTTAGGCGGTCCCAGTATCTCCTTGCAGTTGCAAGATCTTTCCTGTAACCGCTGAGCTGCGTGTCTCAACTGCTTGGTTATGGAGGGAAAACCGTCCAACTACTACGATCGTGGAAGTAACCGCATCATAGGTCTTCGTCCTATCCATTGGTCTGATCGCCCCAAGCTCGTCGTCGTTCTTCGGCTCATCGTACTTCTTCTTTTCGTTCTCCCTTTCGTCCTAGGGTGACTTCGTCCTATGGTGGGGATTTTCGTCTACCAACAATTGTCCCCCAAATTTACCTTGATCGAACTGGGAGTGTGAAGATCGGGGTGAATTTTTCTTTTCAGGAAAGGCCGTTATTCCAATCGAGGGATGATACCCGGCTAATCCCTCAGTCCAAAGAGTCTGGGGAGTGAATTCTCGGTCGGAGAAGACGAAAAGGCGTATAGATTGGAGCGATGGAAACTTATATGATCATCTGTTTTCATCTTCGGTCGACCCTTAATTCGGCCAATCCTCAGTCTATAGAGTCTGAGGTCCCAGGTAAGCAGCATGCTCCGCGTAGAAAAGATGAGGCGAGCTATTGTTCATGAGCTCAACCCGGCCGCAATTCGGGAGGTGCAGTACCTTCCACACAAATGACCTCGGGTACTCTGTCGCTAACGGACGCAGCCCATCCACAACCTTACATTTCATTTCACACCTTACACTGTGTGGATGGCCGTTAGCGACTTTTCTTACATTCCATTTCGCACCTTACTAAAGAGAGGCCTCCACCTCTGGTGGCCTACATTTTATGCAGAGATTTTCCTTTTCCCAACTCTGCTCTGTCTTCTCTGATGTTTTCCTTCTCATTTTTGGGACTCTGTTTGACTATGGAGAGTTTGTTTAGGTAAGGTCCCTTAAATAGGTGGTGAAGAGACATTGGTACTGTTGTCATGTGAATGGTTTCTTCACGTGCCTTCTTATTGGTTGGAGGGGCTCCCTGCCCGAAGTCTGGTCCTCTGCTAAAGTAAGCATATGGCCTGACAGTCTTGTCATATCAATCTAATCTTCACTATTTTACATTAATAATGGAGAGAGCCTGGGCGACGTCTCTAAAAAGGCATAGTGTTGACACCTGTCCTTGGCCGATTTTGAACACCGATGATAAGATTTTGAAGTTTGGCCGATTTGCTGAAGGTCGAAGCAGCGAGGTTGAGCGAAGTAAATTCGGGGTTAGGCTTTTCGCCCTATACTCTGTCGGACCACCCGTTAGAGCCTTACGCGAACCCATCATATCTGCAATAAATGCGCGGCTCTTTCCCCCACGTTTAATCATGAGGCCCATTTAAGAGCCGTTTTTTACGTCACTTCCGTGTTTCCTTCCGTCGCACGTCACCTTTGCAGCGAATTATGTTTGAACATCTGTCTAGGGCAGACTTTCGTTCTTCTCCGTTTTCCCGCTACTTTCACTTTTCGGCGATTCCTATTGCGACCTTGTTTCTGGTTAGACCCTTCGTCTGCTTATAAGGCTCCAATCCCCCTCTGTTTCTCACTTACCTTTGACTCTTTTCTGCAGTCTTATTTTCATTATGTTTTTGCTCCTCTGTTGTCAATGGCTTTTTCATCTTCCGCTCCCAATACCGACGCCTCAACTCTTATTGGTAGACGAAAATCCCCACCATCGGACGAAGTCACCCTAGGACGAAAGGGAGAACGAAGAGAAGAAGTACGATGAGCCGAAGAACGACCACGAGTTTGGGGTGATCAGACCAATGGATAGGACGAAGACCTATGATGCGGTTACTTCCACGATCGTAGCAGTTGGACGGTTTTCCCTCCATAACTAAGCAGTTGAGACACTCAGCTCAGCGGTTACAGGCACGATCTTGCAACTGCAAGGAGATACTGGGACCGCCTAAAACGGTTGACAAGTTTCATTATAAAAGCCTACCTACACCAAGAGAACAAAAAAAATCAAAAAAATGAAGACTCAAATGAGCATGTTTTTATTTTTCATTTCGTAGATTGTAATCTTATGATTGTAATTTGTGTGTTTGCGCCCCTTGGAGGTTTATTCACTTAATCAAACACCTCTTACTGGGACTTTGTCTCAAGAGGTTTGAACCTTACACTCTCTTCTTTCTTCACGCAAAAAATTGCGCAAACAGTTTTTGGCGACCACAGTGGGAGATTTGGTGTAAATAGTGGAGATGCCTCCGAAAAGAAACGCTCAAACTGGCTCAACTGCGGAGGAAGGAGGACTAGAGCAAGCAAACCAGCCCAACGTTCCAGCCATAGTGGGTCAATTCGAGGGTCTGGCAGAAGCTAGTCGATACGAACCTATGAGAGAGCTAAGGCCTAACGCGGTGCGCGCATTGTTCGGTGAATTCACACAGGATGTTGTTGAGCAGGTTAGGCTCCAAAATGCACATGTCATAGATAAGTTCGTATCAACTACTAATTCGTATTATGAAAACATGGCTAAACATTTAAGTTCGTTAAATGAATTAATGGCCAAATGTGTAAACCGCGACACGGCGCTGCCACAGGCTACGCCTTCCCCCACGGCAAGCGGTCAGGAAGCTGGTCCTAGTAATATTCCTGCTTAGGGAACCGACCTCCCTACGGTTCCTAGGGGAGGAACAAGCCCTGGAGGGAATGGCCCACAATTGGGGCCAAATATTCACCAAGGGCCAAGTATGGCACAACATGAAGTGGTAATGCCTCAGGGTGTCCAGCCTTGTCAAGGGCAGAATCATGATTATGTCCCACTTTTGAGAGGGCCGCAACCGCCGCCCATAGCTGTGCCATTTAATGGCAACGATATGCTAAGGGAACAGATGGCTGAAATCCTTCAAAACCAATTCGGTCTAGGCGTACGGCCAATTCGGCCAAGATATCGGAAGCCATATCCTGATTGGGTCGATGTGGCTTATCCCTGGCCTAGAAACTACAAGATACCAGATTTTTCCCTCTTCACAGGGTCTGGGGAAGTTTCTACCATGGAACACATAGGACGATTTACCCTTCAGTGTGGGGAAGTCAATGATTTCCACAGACTAAGGTTATTTCACGGTTCATTATCAGGAGTAGTTTTCTCTTGGTATGTTAGTCTGCCGGACAATGCGGTGGAAAGTTGGCAGCAAATGGAGCAATTATTTCATGCGTAATTTTACAAGGCCGAATCTGAAGTGGCCTTAGCCGATTTGGCAAACTTAAGGCAATTTCCCGGAGAGTGAGCTGAAACGTTCTTACAAAGGTTTAAGGTAGCCCGAGGTCGATGTTACGTGTATTTGCCCGAAAATGAATTCGTGAGAATCGCTCAAGGATGCCTGAATCTCGATCTAAAAAAGAAGTTTCAGGATCGTGAGTTTTGGGACCTTCCCTAGCTCACCACCAGCGTAGTGCGCTATGAGCGATTATTACGAGAAGAGGAGCAAATGAAAAATTCGAGCAAAGGAACATATTATAGAAATATCGACTATGAAATGGGCGAAGTAGGCATCGAGTCAGCCGATTATGTTTGGTCGAACTGGTTAAAGGGAAGCCTTACGTTTGCAAAACGTGGGCGGAACCCCAAACCAGTGAAAAGAATGATAAAAAGGGCAAGAACTTCTCCTTCGACATTACTAAAGTCGATGCTATATTTGACCAGATATACAAGGACAAGCAAATTAGCTTGAGCGACCGACACACGTTGCCAACAGCTGAGCAAATCGGCAGTAAGAAATATTGTAAATGGCACAATGCATGGTCTCATACAACTAACAATTGCCTTATTTTTCGTAATATCTTGCAGGATGCCATAGAATCCGGACAAATTACGTTCGAGAAGAAGATGGCTGTAGACAGCAATCCTTTCCCAAAATCGGTGGAGTTGAATATGATCAATCCGGATCTTGCCAAAATGAACTCGCCGAAAGATAAATTAGTGATGGACGGAGAACAACACCGCCGCCGCCCAGGCGCTCTGGAAAGGATCAAAGCACCTGCAGAATAATGAGACGAGAATAACATTTGTGTTCGGTGCAAGAATAGCATGGGGTGGATGAAAGAGTTGGAGGATACTTGCGAAAGGTCTGCGAGGAGAGAATCGTCATGGCAGCCACGAACCTTCGCTCCAAGATTCTATGGAGAGAACTCGAACTTCGTCCAAAACGTGAGGACATTTAGGCCGAAGATTCATCGGCCCAATGTTTGGCATTCATACAAAAGGCCACACCCGGGACAACGAGCAGACAGGAATTATTCCCCTGTGGACGAAATGAAAAAGACTCAGTTGAGGAGGCACCAAAGAAACTATGGTCACCTGATGCGCCGACAAGGTGAAGCAAAGGCCACCACAGGCCGTAGTCCTTGTATCATAGGAAAAGCTGAAGTAAATAAAAAAGAAAGTAACAGCAAAGAAGGAACTGAGACGAATTGTGGTGAACGCAACAAATTCGGCAGACGGAAGCAGGATGAAACAGACGATGAGGAGCCACCTATCATCATTCAGTTCGGTAGTATGCCGCCAGTTGTGGCTAACCATTACCTGTTGCCTGGAAAAATTGAAGGGAATAACAGCGGGGAAGTTGGAACGAGCGAAGACGTCTACGAGGGTGACGGAACCGAATTCGCAGCACTCTCGATAACAGATAAAGAGGCTTCAGATGAGGAGATGACCGACGTAGAAGAAGAAATAGACATCAAGACCGAATCAAGGAGAAGGGGAATTTCACAGAATCGGCTTCTCAGGGAATTATATGAAGCCAGCAATCCGCAGTCGGGACATTGGGAGAGGACTTAGGACGATACCCGTTCCTTGTTCTGTATGGGACACCTAAGATAAAGAGGGCCATCACCAGAGCCGAAAAGCGAAGAATGACTATTAATCATGTCTCCTAGGATGCGCCACCCATGTTTCCATTTTCTGGATGGGGTATAAAGGAAGAATCACCTCAAGGTAACAACGAAGGCGAGCAGACAATGGAAATAGGGCTATCAGGTAAAGTGGTTTTCCCGAAGCCACCAACTCAAATGACAAAGCATCTACGACCACTGTACATGAAGGCAAAGGCTAATGGGATCCCCATCTCCAAAGTGCTAATTGATAATGGGGCAGCCATCAATGCAATACCAGTAAGGATGCTGGGGCGTTTGGCCAAATCCGAAGAAGATCTCCTCCCCACAGAAGTAGTGCTCACTAGTTTTAACGGATGAGCGACGACGGCAAAGAGGTTATCCCGTTGGATCTGCAAGTGGGAAGTACTACGAAGACAGTAGTATTTTTCTTCATAGATGGGCCGACCACATATAATATGCTCCTAGGACGAGACTGGATACACGGCAGCCGATGCATCCCTTCATCCCTTCATCAATGCCTAGTCTTCTGGAACCAAAGGGACGAGGTAGAAATAATACACGCCGACAACAAGCCCTTCACTGCAGAGACAAATTCGGCCGAATACTTCATGTACGAAGGGAACTATGGGCCGACCAGAGTTTTGAATGAAGGAGAAGGTCCGACCATTGTAGCTCAGAATGACGAGCCGTACCCTGCAGGGTTGCTAGATGATTTGTTCGCACAAACGAGACCAACCACAGTGGTCATCGGAGAACCAACACACAGCGGTTCGAATGAAGTACGGCCAGAATAAGGAGCAAGCCGCCCTTGCGGCCTCCAAGGCCAGGTTATTAGCCTATGTGGTAGAACGAAGGAATGAAGATGAATCACAGGCTGCTATTTCAGCCTTAAGAGACAAATTGCTGGCACACCAGATGGAGGACAAAATAAAGGAACTATATGGAATAGACTGCTTGATGGAAAGGGAAGAGTCAATAGACGAGGAGTACGCTCTGAACGGACGACGCAAGACAAACATCTCAAGAGAGCAAGATGTTTTGGACGAGGTAAACCTGGGGAACGAGCACGATAGGCGCATAACTTACGTCAGCAAAGAATTGGGGGACCAGGTACACGAAAAGCTGCTTCTTTTGTTGCGAGAATATAAAGATTGTTTTGCATGGGATTACAATGAGATGTCTGGCTTAGACAGAACGTTGGTAGAGTATAGGCTGCCAATTACACCAAGCCATAGGCCTCATAGGCAGCTCCCCCGGAGGTTTGCTCCTAATGTCATGTCTAATATTAAGAAAGAGGTTGAACGACTGTTAGAGGCAAAATTCATTAGGACGACCAGATATGTGGAATGGTTGTCGAATATCGTCCCAGTTAGGAAAAAGAATGGAAAGATAAGGATCTGTATAGACTTCAGGAACTTGAACCTAGCAACGCCAAAGGACCAATACCCAATGCCGATGGTCGATTCCCTAGTGGATTCCACGGTGGGGTATCAAGTGTACTCATTCATGGAGTTCGACATACGGCATGAACCCCAGAAAGCCGTCGAAAATCAGGCTTTGGCCGATTTTTTGGCTGATCATCCATGTTTGAGCACAACCAGGGAAAGGGAAATGGATCTGGACGAATGCAGCATAAAACCGTGGACGATGTATTTTGACGGATCCAGCACGATGAGGAGAGCTGGAATAGGGATAGTCTTGGTCAGCCCATTAAGAGAATCTTTCTGATTCTTAGTCAAGATAAACGGGTATTGCACTAATAATCAGGCCGAATACGAAGCCTTGATTCTGGGGTTAGAAAAGCTCCTCGACATGGGAGTAACCCATGTCTCCATCAAAGGGGATTCGCAGCTCGTAATCCAACAAGTAATGGGTATTTTTAAATGCCAGAGCCCATCAGTCATGTCTTCCGAGAGAGGAAGGTCATGAATGAAAGATAAACTGTCTGATACAGTAAAAGGGAAAAAAGATGGAACCCGAGGAAGAGTATAAAAATATTCAAAGGTAGCACGAGGAGAGAAAGAATACTGCCTAAGTTGGGCAAAGAGAAGGCCGGCGCAAGAGTAAGGGTGAGTCGAACTAATCGCGCCAAAAACAGGAAAGTATGCCCGCAACCAAAGTTGGACGACCCACAAAGGACCAGAAGCAATGGGTGATGACCCCGACCGAATTTGTTTTTGGAGGACGGCCAGCCCCTGATACGTGGCGGCAAGAAGAAAAGAGGTCAGATCTAAACGACGGCCATGGGCAAGATCGGAAGAAATGGGGAGGTAGCCCGCCACAGGTTTTAGGCTGGGTACACAAATGATATATTTGCACAGCCAGTAGTGCAGAAAGGCTGTACGCTCTAGCATTGAAACCATGCCAGTCGTTTTCGAATATGTGCGAAGAAAAGAAGAGTAAGACGAAAATGAGGAAGGGTCCATTGAAGGAGGAGGAAAGCGAAAGTTTGTGACGGCCGAAATGGTCGCTCCAAGCGGGGCCAAACCAGTAAGAGCACCAACATCACGAAGGGTGATAGTAAAGGGCCCGACCAGAAAAATGAATACGTTGTACTCAGAAGACCAAAAAAGTAAAGAAATATGAAACAGGCTACGGTCAAAAGCTGGCAGGGACAAAGAAAGCTCAATGAGAGAAGAAGATGGTGTTTGTCCAAGAAGGCACAGGTATCCGCATGTAATAGCATACGTTGGTGCCAGGCTTCAAATGTTGGATCCGGTTTGGGCCATGTACGAATCAGATTGAACTGAGCAAGAGCAGAAATGTGGAGTGGTTCAGAAAATGGGAGGCTAGAAGAAGTGGGAAATTGCTGAGCCAACGGGGCCTTTGCAATAGCATTATCATCGATGAAGATGTAAGGGTTTAAAGGGGGTGAATCCGGTAACGCAGCGGAAACGGTATTTCAAAACTTTTTCAAAATACCGAGTAGATTATTCAATATCTAATATGAATAATCTATTCGGATTTCACCTAAACCCAAAATGAATTACTCATGTGTATGATCTAATCAGATGAAGTAATAATCCGACCACTAAAGGCCCTTTGTCCGACCACATTAGGTCCGACCACATTAGTGCCGACCACATTAGTGCCGACCATATGGGTAGCGACCACATTAAGTCCGACCAGACGAGGTCCGACCACATAAGTGCCGACCACATTAAGTCCGACCAGACGAGGTCCGACCACATAAGTGCCGACCACATTAGGTCCGACCAGACGAGGTCCGACCACATAAGTGCCGACCACATTAGGTCCGACCAGACGAGGTCCGACCACATAAGTGCCGACCACAGTCAAACAGAAGAGTATTTTACATACATCATATACAAATCAAATACTCAACATAAATGAAAAGCCAAAAGGTGGTACAAGGTCAGAAACTTGAAACCAACACTTAAATCAAGTTTCTAAAACACCATTTTATAGTCTCACCATAATGAAATAACTATAGAACAATTCTAGGTTATCTAAGAGTGGGTCAATAACTCTAGAATGGCAACTAATTTCTTAAACCATCAATAGAATGCTTATTAACACATTAGTAACATTCTATGATCGTTATACATGCTCAACCCTTTCCAAAAACTCCCATTCTCTAAAAATACATAGAATAAAGAATGGAAAAACATAAGAACATCACAAGATGAAGACCACAACAAGAGGAACATTTTTCTCTCTAATGGCAAGTTGGAAATACTTACTAAATTCCAAGCTTTTCCTTGTTTTTGCTTTTCTTTCTCTCAAGCTTCTATGTCTTCTTTCAATGGAGTTTTAGGTAAAATGTGAAAGGTTAAAGAAACCCTAAATGAAACAAAACAATATATACTTGTTCACTTTTTGCCTTGGCCGAAAATTGCCTAAGGAAATTAACAAGAAATTTGTTTTAATTTCATTTGAATTTCAACTTACAACTTGATTAAATGATCATTACAATTTAATGATAAATTCAACCAAGTCAACAATTTCAACTTAGCCATTAAAACAAATATCATAACTTTAAAATATCTATACTTTAATTAATTTAATCATTTAACAATTAAATAATCAATTAATTAATTAAATACAAATATATTAAATATATGTATAATATTTACATTAAATATTAAATACATATATTCATTTATGATATTAGTCAAAAATCTCATTTTGACAATTAATTAATGTGTATTTGAATTAATCAAGTATTAAATGCAAATACATAAAAATTAAGGAAATGACTATCGGGTCCCATCACATGTATTTTGCGTTTAACCTTTAAACGACTTTATAAATAATCAATATTATTTATATAAGTTGCCCTAGTGCTCTACGAGTATATTTCATTAGTGAGACTCTCTAGATTCAGGCATATCCGTCACGAAATCCAATTTTGTGTCCATAATTTATCCACCCGTAAATTATGACGATCACGAATATTCTTGCTGAATCATACAGGTCGAGGTCATGGCAAATGTATAATTCCTCCGTCACAGGTATCCGGATAAATCCCAGAGATATAGATGTAAACGTCAAATCTCTATAAGGATTATCCAGTCGACTAGCAATCTCTAAAAGAATGTTTAGAACTAGCTTCTAAACTTTACCACGGGCTCATGGTTTTATCTGATTGCTAATCATGTGGACTACCTATGCTCTGGTACACAAAATTGACGGATCCTATCTTGATACACATAGGACACCCTGAGGATCTATCTACACCCAATGAACAGGCGGAGGTCTGATCTAAATAGATCGGTGACGTGACTGCCATCAAAGTGTAGAAGATGTCTCATGTGCCCACAATGGCATCTCAAGTCTAAGAATCACAAATGCTACTCAACCCGACAAGATTCTTATTGACGTTGGTGTACCATCCATTAAGAATCTTCGGTGAGTCATTCAGTGTTTATCCGCTATAAACACCTACACGTCTATACCAGTCTCCAAGACTAATGGTTCATTGAGAAACCATTGGAATCATATATTCCAGTATACGACATGTACCGGTCTCAACGGGTTTACTTTACTGACCAAGTAGTGTAAACCTTGACCAGGAACTGTCTGAGAATGACAACGTCATGATACAACTCAATGTCAGTTGCGACGCTTTTGCAACTATATCATGACTAATCATTCTAGGGTCATTACGTCTTTACCATATAGAAAGATAGATTATATTATAGAAACTGCAAATATATTATTCATAATAATAATGTTTTACATAAGTATTTAACAGAAATACAACCGGGAATTGGTGCTCTGAGCACCAACCCCAACAGAAGATGGGGCCAAGAGCGCACTGATCGAAATCCTCGTTGAGAGTTTGAAGGCCAAAAACGCCCACAGAAGAATCTTCCAACACCAACTTCTTTATTTTAATTAGAGTTCTTATGATAGTTAGCATGTATAGGTTTATGTTCTTTGCATGTTTTATGAGTTTTTATGCTTAGAATATATAGTAACATGTCTAAGCTTGTAGAATAATCAAAACAAATGGGTCTTGAGCAAAGAGATAGCGGCATCATAATTTGATTTTTTCTTGATTTTCCGCTGCGCACTCACGGCCGCTTCCCAACAAGCTGGACACTACACTACAAGATGCCAAAAACTCTTTAAATTATTGAAGGTGGTATTTAAAGCAATAGTCAAGTGTTAAGATTGGAAACAGCCTTCCAGATTAAGTTTGACATTAGGACTGTACCCATATCCTATTTATAGTATGAGTCTTTGTGTAGTGGGTACCGTATTTTATGGACACACCTGCAATATTAAACATTTCATATGAACACTAGATGCGTTCCCTTGTAAATATAAAAGAGTGTATATAGCTTCGTTGGCATTCTTTATTTCTGATATATGATTTTCCTGTTAATTTGTTACAGAAAGACATTCAGAAGCATCTTGCAGCATGAACTTTGAGTTGCTTAGGCATGTCTCAGAGACGTTGTTGAGATAAATAAACGAGTATTTGTATATTTCTGAATCAAATGGCAAACTAAAAAAAAAACTAATAGAAGGATCATTTCTAAAATTTTTGGGATTGACATATAGATCATGATAAGTTTTAGGGTTATTTAATATTTTACAATCGTGTTTGAAGTTTGATGACTGAATTAAATTAAAAATGATAAATATACACCCACGGTATCAATTTACACAAACACAGATGGTTATACTGTTCTATTCAGTAGCACACAAATAGTGATATTGTTCAGGTAAACGTATTGTTTAGGCGTAAAAGAGTAATGATGATTTGATAGTGTAGGGTTCAAGGTCTGATCTTCAAGTCTTGGGTTCAAATTTAGAGAATACGTTTCTTGTAAGAATTTAGGACAGTCAGAGATTTTACCTATTCCGCTTACATGTGGTTTGGCGGTGAAATTTCGAACAATTTCAACAAAAAAAAAAAAAAAAAAGTAATGATATATCCACAAAAAATATCATGAAAATTAACATAAATCACTAAAAAATAAATATATTTTATTAGAACACAAATAATTTTATTTATCTTTTAATATTTTATAATATTTTTTGGATTATTTTATGTGGATGTATTATTTTTGGATGTAATGAGTTACCAAATAAAAAACAAATAAATAATAATAATAATAAAAACTACAAGGACTTCAGAGTTTTAAAAGTAAACGTCAACGACGACGTTTTTATATTAGTTGATGACGTGGCAACATTCGATCGTGACGTTGAGAAGGTTTTTGTTTAGCTTGGATCCATATTCGCTGCGTCGCCTGTATTTTCTCCTCCGTTTCTCTGCGTGTCTGCGAAGCCAACAATTCGCACTCGCTGTTTGTTCTTGACGCCGTCATCGCCATCGCTAATGGTAATTGATCGTTTTTATTGTCGTTTAATTTAGCATCAACTGTGGTAATTTATTTTTAAATATGTCGCATATGCTAGGGTTTTTCTTTTTCGCTTTTAATAATTTGAGGCACTGGAAAGGACTCATTGTTTTGTCTTGAATTGAAGTTATTTTTGCTACAAGTTATATATTCATTTGTTTTTTAACAACTGGAGATATGGAATTGTCAGCTGGTTTGGTTGTTGACCTTAGAAACTCTGCAATATTTTAGGGTTGCAATCAGCGGCAGACCCTGATATAAGTGAGCGGGACCAGTCTCCCCCCCTTAATCCGAAAATTTGTTAAAAGGTGTCCTATAAATTAGTGAAAAGATTTTGCCACACTAAAACAAAGAGTATCTATTAGAAAATCAAATTTTGTCTCCACTGAGTCAATATTCTGGCTATGCCTGTCGTTACAATTGATCTTTGGTCCATGTTATGCTGAATTTCCTCTTGACTTTTGTTGGTGTAAAGAACTCAACTTTGTGCTAGATACTGTGCTTGTGAATTCAGGAGTATCTAGTTACCATTCCTAGATTTCATAACCATATATATCTGGAAAAGGGGGAACTCTGGGCAGTTTACTAACTATTTTCGGACACTTTTGCTGCTTCTCTATGATGTTTTTATTTGGAAATCTATGAAATGCTCGTATTTTATTTAACTATTAGTGATTTTTGTTAGTAAAATATATTAATATTGTGCCTAAATCTTGTTTATGTGCTAACCTTTGTCTTGTGTACTATGTAGGCTAATAATAAGCACACCATTATTCTGATGCAGAGTTCTCCAAACAGAGCAACCAGAACTTTCATGGATTATGGTTCAATAAGCCAAGCTATGGATGGTATGTTATGATCTATATTCTATAGTCAGATCATTTTAAAAATTGTTCAGTTTGTGCTTCTTTTGCTTTATTAGTTAAGTTTCTCGCTAGCTGTGAAAGTTGTATTATACCCACTATAAAACTAAGAACTATGATCGTGATAAGTAGCATATAAATTTTCATGATCAAACCCAAATGAGAATTAATGGTGGTACTTCATACTTGGTAGTTCCCTGATATTTTGAGGAGCGCCTACATTTCTCCCTTTAGTTAACCAAATGCATAGGCTCTTTGACAACAGTTAAGTAGCTATTTTATGATGGAAGACTTACTTCAAGAAGATTTGAATTTCCTGACTAAATGCGAGAATATCTATCTCTCGAAGTCTCAATTAAGTTATCTATATCCCATTCAAGCTCTTTAGCCATAATTCTTCTGGCTTTATGCAGGTATATGTGCACTCTACGAAAGGAAGCTCAAGGAATTAAATCCAGCAATTAGAGATATCACTTATGACGTTGCAGATCTCTATAACTTCATCGATGGCCTTGCAGACTTAAGTGCATTAGTGTATCTATCTCTCTCTCTCTCTAGAGGCACTAAAGTACTGGCAACTGAACAACTGATCATAACCACTATAGTAGCTATGATCATAGTGTGTTTCTTATATTCAGATTTCAAGGCCAATTGCTTTTTCCTTCCTGTGTTTTACAAGAGGAAAAAAAAAAATTAAGGTTGTGTGGTTTGATGTGTATCCACAGAGTTAGTAGTATATACATTATATATTTTACTCAAATGTGACGATTATGTCAAAAACTACAACAGCTCCTGGTAAACAAATAGACCCTTGGGAATGAGTTTACAAGTATATATGCAGTCTGAAAATGAAACAGCAGATACAACTTTATTAGAAATTTCATATAACTAGGGAATACTCCACAAAGGGTGTGTGGGTCCCGTATTGATGGCCTGATTATAACTGATATTTTTGTTATTTGTTTCCGACTTGCAGATACGATCACTCAATTCAGGCTTATTTGCCATATGACAGACAGTGGATCAAACAAAGGACGTTTCAACACCTTAAGAAGTTGGCACATTGAATGAGCTAATATTGGGCTACTTGAAATGTCTTGTTGTTTCCTAAATTTTATGTGGCGTTGGGCAAGATAATATGGAGATGTAAACAAATTGTAGAATCAGAGTCTTATTTCGGTTGTGCTCCAGCAGTAAGGTTATGTAATGTGACAATCATAATCTCTCCCTCGCTCACTGGTGAGAGATTTATTAAAGAACAAAGGTTGTTTTTTATCGGTAGTTGCCCTGTGAAATGTAAGCTGTTGTTTTGGTTTGTGTTCCACAGCTAGAGACTGCAAATCGATTATCAAGCTTGATCTTTGATTAACTTGATTGCTCGATTGATTTTATAAGACATTCCTGTGAATGCTTCTATTCATCTATCCTTTGGTTCATTTTTTCTGTTTCGTTTCAATTTTTACTTGTGGCCGCACTGTGTTAGAAAGGCTTGGTGATATGCTCAATTTGTATAAAGTTTAGATGGCTAGGTAAGAGTGTGCAGTTCATAAATGGATTTAGATAGGGGTGTGCAAATGTCGGTTACTGAACCGAACCAAATAGAAAATCGATTGGTTCAAGAAATATCAAATCGAATGGACCGGACCGAATCGAATTGATTTGGTTCCGTTCCGTTCCGTTCCTTTCGGTTTTAATATTTGAGTTCGGATATGATTTGGTTCGGTTCAAAATCGAACCGAACCGGTTTTTTCAAAAGAATTAACACCCAAACCGATCAATTCGATTCACGATTTTACAAACTGATCGATTTATCGGTCCGATTCACGATTCGAACCGAACGAAATAAAAAATTGGTTTAATGCAAACGTAAACCGAACATAAACCGAAAAATCGAATCGAATTGATATTTTCGGTTCGGTGATGGAAAGTAATTGTCAAAGTGTTAAAGTTAAATAGTGTATTTTAATGGTTGTGAATTCCATCTACTTTCGAGGACTAACATTTCCGAGAACACTTCTTGTATTTATTAGAAAATGACATCAATTTTAATTTAGAGAGTCATGAGAATAATTTGTTCTAACAATTTTTTTAAATATCTCATCCCTAATGTAAAATATAAATAATAATAATAATAATATATAATAAGAAACACGAAAATTCGTGGAGGAGGTCGAACTTCATGACTAATAGCTTTTATATATATAAGAAATGACATCATTTTTTATTTATAAAGTCATGAGAAGAATTTGTTATAACAATTCTCTTAAATATCTTATATTTAATATATAAATATAATAAAGAAAACACAAAAATTCGTGGGAGAAGGTCAAACTTGTGGAATTTTAGCCAATGAGAAGGCTAAAATGAGTGACGGCTCTTTGGACGCGATTGTTGTTGGAGTGCAAGAGATTCTCTTAGCCAATGAGAGCCTTTTGTTAAATGACTATTTTTTATACCTGGATGTGTAGTAAACATTATGTCTTTTTGTATTAGATACAGAAAGATATCGTGTGAATATTAAAAATAATTTTTTTGTATTTATATGATAAAAATAATGTTTAGATCTTTGCGTGTCCAAATGAAAATGGTCATTACATATTGCATTCTACTCGAAATATTTTGAATACTATGATGAATAAACGGATTAAGTCTAATATTAATGATATTCAATTGTGCATATAAGGTTAGGTCATATAGATGCATGATGCCTAACTCATTTGGTTATGAATGGTTTGATTAAGAATTTTTACCATAGTCTTATCCAACTTATAAACCTTGTATTCCAGGAAAAATGACTAAAGCTCTATTTATCGGGGTAGAAACTCGGACCACTGACTTATTAGAACTGATATATTATGATATGTGTGGTCCAATAAGTCACACTGCTCGTAATGGCTATTTTTACTTTGTTACATTTACCGATGATTTGTTACAATATAGTTATGCTGATATGATGAAACATAAATCAAAAACCTTTGAAAAATTTAAAAAATTCTGAAACAAAGTAGAAAAATAAATTGGTAAGTTCATAAAATGTATTGATCGGATCGAGGTGATGAATATATGAGTAGTGATTTTACTAATTATTTAAAAGATAATGGCAATATACTTCTCTCAATACTTCATAGCACAATGGAATGTTCGAAAGAAGAAATCAATTTTTATTAGATATGGTATGTTCTATGTTGAGTTTCATAGATTTTCCATATTACCTATGGGGTCACTCTTTTAACAGCCAATCCTCTGCTAAATAGAGTTCATTCTAAAGTTGTTCCTATGACTCAATATTGATATGGACTAGTAGGAAACTAAATCTTAATTATATTAGGATTTGGGATTGTCCTGCATATGTCAGAGTGGCAGAGTAGGATAAACTTTTGACTCGAGGGTAAAAGTTTAGGGTTCGTGGGATATCCTTCGAATTCGAAATGATATTTGTTCTATGAGCTCGAGCATCGAAATGTATTCGAGCTCATTTCGCCAAAATTTTAGAAGTAGAAGTTTTTGAAGAATATTGAGATCATAAAAAAGTATAACTTGATGAAGTTCAACCTATAGTCAACGAACCATCAAATGAACCAGATAATTAAACAGATGAATGACCTTCAATACTCCATTAAATGGCTAAACCTCGGGTTGCTCTCTGCTAAGTCCTTACCATCCATTAAATGGCTAAACGGCACTACCTCGCCTCGGCGCCAACACTTCAGATGAACGGGACTCACATAAGACATCGTCTAAGGCTAGGATCGAGGAATAGATTATCATTATTTTCTGTTTGACAAGATTCACAAAAGTGGCGAGTGAAGAGAATACTCATAGAGATTGATAGAGGTGAACACCAGTGGAGGATGAGTAAGAAGACTCCCTTGAGTTTTGGGAGAAAACCTAAGAGTTACTTAGCAATACATGAAAATAGACAAACTGAAAAGTTTATTGAATGAAAAACCAAGCTTGCTTACAAAAGAAAACCTCACTCTTTATATAGCCAGATGAGAGGAAACACAAAGTATAGCCGGAGGAAAGAAAACACAAAGCATCTTTGGTGGGACAAAATCATGCACCAAAGGAATAAAGAAAACACATAATTATTACTCTTTTAACAAAAGCTAAGGAATATATTTTTACAAAGCAAAAGCAAAAGATTCTAAAGCATGACACTGACAAAAGCAAACAATCATGTTGTCTAAAACATGAATTATTGACACAAACAACAAACATAATGACCAAGAACGGATCTCAATGAGATCTCATGTTGACAAGATCATATTCATACTGTATCCATCCCAAATTTCTTTGGCTTCTGTAGACATACATATCTCACTATGAATGATGCTGGAAACTTGATTTCCATAATATTTTGGTTTAAAATACCCATGGATGATACATCTTTCTGTTTCTTGGAGAGTAACAAAAAGGCGCCACTTCTTTTTAATAGTGTTGGCGTCAATGCTTCTGCATAAAGAATCTGCTGAGACTGCCCTTATTCATTGCGATTCTTTGAAGGTTAACTGTTGGGGCCAATCCAAGTGGTGACTCGGTTGTTTCTTTCTGATATTTGGTCTTAATGGGCAGAAGACAATTTTCCAATCTCCAATGTGAATGAATGAAACGATCTGGACTAAGTGGATAAGAGAATAGACATAGGAATAGTCATATGACCATTCTGGACTCCCAGATTGTAAGACTATGAGGTTTCCTTAACCACAATTTTATTTCCTGGGCTAAAACGAGAATAAGATCATCAATTAAACTTTCATCAACTCTCTTACGATGAGGATGTTGGGGATCTTGGCCAATAACGAATCCATTCACAAACCCATGTTCAAAACGTGTGATGAACTTCCATGGACATAAGTCGAATAAGCCTTGGTTGTTGATGAAAACAATGTTGTGATATGTCTCTATCCCCGACGGAGAATGGTAGTATCTCCATATCTTTCCAAGCCAATGGCTGAGCCATCCCAAAGTTGGTTGACAATGGAATTCCATGTAAGAAATTTTGTGGGGACTCTGTTCATTATATCTTCTGCAACTTCATGAGGAAGATTTGAGCTATGTCATGTACGATCACTTTCAATTGTTGTCTAAAGTTGAGCAGCATAACTAGGACTAATCAATTCTCTGTGAGGAGCAGGAAGATCAACCAGTTTCACTTGAACCATGTGCTCAAAACCTCTTGTCAGGGAAGACGCCATAGAGATGTGTATTAGAAAAGGGAAATCTTTGATGGAAGTATGAGCCATAATCTTATTAAGAGGGACTCATCTTCATTTGTTCTTTCAATAAGTATGGCTCCCCATTATTCATCGTTTGCATCAGTCTGCAAGACACGTTGTCCGTCGGTGGGAATCTTTAAAGCATGAGGGTCTTGACAAATCTGCTTTAATTGGCGCACTGCTTCAGTCTGTGTAGGGTCCCCATACTGGTGCAATCTTTTTGACCATTTTGGACAACTAACTGGTATGGATGGTGACATATGGCAAGAATTACTTAAGATAATTGACAATCCCAATGAAGTGTTGAAGTTGTTTCCTCGAGAAGTTGTCATCATGGAAATTCAAAAGTTCATGTGCAATATGTTTTCCTGGACAGTAATGTCCATCTTTGAACACCATTTCCAAAAAGTCTATGGAATATTTTTCAATCTGGTTTTTTCTTTCTGAAAGCATGATTCCATACTGATGTACAAGATCTTTGAACTGACATAACAGCTGGTGGTGTGACTCAGCATCTTTAGAGAAGCAGCAGGTCATCAATGTGCACCAGTGTATGATGCATTATTGGTTTGAAGATCTTTGTCATCGCATTCAGAAATAATGATGGCACTACCTTGAGGCCAAAAAGCATGACTTTCCATTGATAGTGTGCATTGGGTATGCAAAACGCTGTCTTGGGCATATCTTCTAGGCTTATACCCAACTGCCAAAATCCTGCCTTGAGATCAAACTTTAAGAAGATACAGGCTTCTCGGATATGGACAAATAGAGAGTTGAACTTGGGCAAAGGAAACTTGTCATCTTTTAAGAAGGCGTTGAGAGGCTTGTAGTCTATTACAAGACGCTTCTTTCCACGGGCCTTCTCTAACCGTTTCTCCACATAAAAGACTTGGTATGCCTAATATGAATTAGTGGGCTCAATTAACCCATGTTGTAACAACTTGTTGCACTCATTCTGGGCTAATGCAAGATCTGAGGGAGTCATCCCTGGATGTGTAGCCTTTGTTGGATTGACATTTTCGTTAAGCTTGAAAGGAAGCTTAATAAAGAAATCTTCATTTCTCTATAACGGTGCTGGATGAGTGAAATCATTGTGAGATTCTGACCAGAACAGAGAAAATTGCTTCTTTAATTCCTTAAAATCCACCCTCACTGAAAATGATTGGAACAATTTTGGAACTGTAGTAGAAGGTTTAATGGAACGCTTAAACCAAAATGTGAAGCTTTTTGGCTTGATGATAGACATCAAAACCAATCAATAGATATTTATCGGGTAAATTGGAACCAATGACTCTGGTCCAAACAATGCAATCAGGGAAAAATCGGATATCCATAGGTTTCTTGGTGATGAGATCCGTACGGAAAACTTCTTCGTCAGCAGCTTTGAAATACTCTATCTGTTTCATCCATGCCTCTGGAGGCTACACTGTTGGATTCATCATACTCATGTGAGCTCCCGTGTCCATAAACTAGGGGTGGTAATTTGGGTCAGGATTTGTTTATTCGTTCGATTCGATTCGCTTTAAAGCGAACATGGATTTGAAAAAATGGATTCATTGAATAAATTGGTCAATTCGATTCGATTCGTTTATTAAATGAATCGAATACAAATTTAAGCTCATTGATTCGTTTATTCATTTAGGATTCATTTTATTATTTTAATAGTTATTGTTATTTTTCAATTAAGATACGAGAAATTATGGGTAATTATCATAGAAAAATAATATTTTCGATATTTGGTGAGACATTTTTAGTAAATATATTAATTACATATTTCATATGTATATATTTGTGAAGAAGTAATGTAAATCAATTATGGTAAATTATGTTATTAAATAATATCACGACTAAACGAATATTTGTATTCGATTCGTTTAATAAACAAATCGAATAGCAATACATCACATTTTGATTCGATTCGTTTAAGATTCGATACAAATTCAATTCGTTGATTCGTTTTGCCACCCCTACCATAAACCCAATAACGGTAATGGCAAAATCCGATGGCAAAATCTGCAACTGAACCAAATGAACTGGAACATTAGGATTGAGTGTCTGGCAAGGCTGTAGAGTGAAACCGGAATATAGCTATCCGAGCTATCAGTGTCCTCTGAATAGAATTCTCTCAAACTAGATGATTCAGGGTTTTTAAGAGCGAACACAGTTTCACTGTTATGTTGATCTTGTTCCGAGAACCATGATTCTGCATCTGTATCATCAAGATCAATCCTGGAAGACCGATGGATTTCTTGAACCATCTTCGAGGCCTGCTTCGGATTCTTAGGACAATTCTTAGAGAAATTTTTTTTCTTTTTGCAAATGAAGCACATGTTGTCTTTAGGTTTTCCACGCCGATCTTTTTGTTTCAAATACCGGACGGGACGTCATTTCTTCTTGTGCTTGTTCTTCTTCCTTCTTTTATTTTTCTTAAAGAGCTTGTGATGAGATTTCTTCTTGGAATGACATGAGCATGTCTTATGATCCTTGCATTTAATTGTCAAATAAGGCTTTTTGCAAGCTGATTTGAATGACTGGTTATCTCTGAGCATATCTTTAACGAATGCTCTCTGATCACAAAGCTTATTAAAGCCTCGAGGGAAATATGATGGATTTCCCTAAGCAACATATTTGTGAATGTCTGCTTTGTGGCCTGTATCAGGTGTTGCATCTCTTCATGCAATTCTTCTGGTAAAGAAGTTGCATAGTATGCTTCAGATTTGGATCATTATAACCATTTAGCTTGTAGAAATGCTTGGTCATCCGTTGGAAATGGATATTCAAGTCTCTGATCTTTAACGAACAACACCTCATCTGGAAATATTCTTGCGAGCCTGTTCAAGCAGTGGGGCTCCTTCTCCAAGGAATCCATTGTGGATAATTCCCATAGTTGTAGCTGGGGAATAAACCCAGTAGAACCGAAGTTGCATGTATTCTCCAAGACTAAGGAACCATTCTCTCAATGTGTCTAAAGTTCGAGATACGAATTCTTTGAGAATATTAAAATGAGTAGATCTCGGCTTTAACATCATTATATCAATCCATATAATGAATTCTTGTAGTCTGTCTGACCATTTGGATGGTGGAACATCATCAAAAGTGAACCAATGACCTGATACCAGTTTAGTAGAGGCCGGTTGAGGTTGTGTCGTTGCTCCAGTAGGCACATGTTCAGTTGAATCATCAGGTTCTTCTGTCATGGGTTCTGGTTCATTAGATCTAGTGGATGTGGCCATGAGCATCTTTGTGATGTCTGTCATTCCGTCTTCTGACTCGATGGAAAAAGATCTTGTAGAATCACTCTCAGTTTCTGAGGATTTATGAGACGATCAGAACTTTTAGGGTTTTGATGGAAAACTGTTGAGTAGATAACTGTTGAGTGGCTGCAATTGGCTGGGTTACAGGTGTTTGTAATGGTATGGTAAGAAATTATGTTGAAGGACTCATTTGTGGCGTTGATTGGGTTTCAGGAACATAAGTCTGTGAAGCACTAGGTTTGTGTATAGGTTGTGGTGGTGGTTGTGGCTGTGGTATGTGTTGTCTTTTTGGTGGTGTAGGTCTCCAAACATCATAAGTTGTATTATATATCTTCGACCACTCTGTTTGAGACGAAGTAAACGATGATGGTGGGTATGGTTGATAGGCTGGGTATGCGAGGTTTGAGAAAACGGGCTAGGTGTGAAGGTTGGGACAAATGGTGCACGTTTGTTAGAATCCATCTCTGTAAGTTCTGTCCTTAACCTTTTTATCTCAGCTTCCTTCTGATCAAATTCTGGACCAAAGTATCTATGAGAGATCATAGATTTCATATCTCGATCTAACTGAGCAACCGAAGCCACAGTTGTTTAATACAGCTGCTGGAGATAGAGAGCTAATGAATCCACCTTGGTTTCTATTTTCTGAACATTCTGAACAACATGATCAACTTTTGTCTCAATACTGAGTAGTATAATATTTTTGAGCTCTAGCATTCTGAGTGTGCCAGTTTAGCACAGCTTCATGTTGTCGAGATTCTTCCACCTAACCACTGGGGGTTACAGTAGTTGGCTAGACATAGGGTCTGGAGACAACCTTAGTTTGAGGATCAACAGTCTTCTCGAGCGGTGGGTACCACTCCTGATAAGAAGATGTTGATCATCATGCAAGGTCGAACTTGAAGGAGAGGCTTTGGATGACAGTTGATGAGGGGAATGCGTTTTATAATCTGGCATTTCTCGTCTTTGAGAATGATCTCATTCTTCTCTCTCTTCTTTGTACCTTTGAGGACTTTTTGCCTCACTCTGATCCACATCTGGGCGGAGACCAACTCCTGGTTTGCTTTCTGAGTCACCATTCCAAGATCTGTCTGGTTTACACGGAGACTTTGGTTTCTTGGACTTCTCTCTCCTCCTCCTCATGAGGAGATCTTCATCATCATCAGTATCATCAAGAAGATGACAGTCGCATCATGGATCACACATGTCTGATCCCAGTGCATCCCAAATAAAGTGATCATCGATCTTTGAAGCATAGACCGGATAACCATCTGTGTCGAAGCTTTCTACTAGGATATCATTTTCTCTAGGACCATTGGATGGATCTGGAGAAATCATACATGAGAATGGCATGGCAGCACTTTCTAGTTCCTTTTCTGATTCCTTGAAAGATGTAAGTATTGCACCATCACCTTGTCTTTAGAAGACAGCTATAGTACTTTGGTCTGGCTGAGTGTTCTGAAGGAACTCTTCATAATTGGTCAGTCATTCCAAAGGCATGAGCTTTAACAGCTCTTCCTTCTGGATCTGTCTTGGGATATGCACAATTGTTGGCACCTTGTCAGTAGTGGTCTAATCTGCCAAGATCATGAGAGCATCAGAAGATGCTTCAGCAGTAGGTAGATCTAAGGCATGGTTCTGCAGACAATACACCAGTTGGTGATGTAAGGTAGCCACCATGGATGTTTCCACTTGATCTGCACCTTGTATATGTACTTGTCTCTTCAAGGCTGTCAGCATATTTAGATCCTGTAGACCGATTAAAATTTGGGTAGAAGGTTAGCAACACACTCACAGCATGGAGAGTAGTCAGAACAATGTCAATCATTACGTGTTGGTACTCCTTGAATATTGAATCCAACAGAGCAAGTCTGGCTATGACAGGTAATCTTTTCCTTCCATGAAAAGTTAGGGTAACTCTTACTGCACCTATATGGAGATGGGTGTACCCTTTTTGTTTCCAACTAGAGACAGAGTCTTTTGGAATCTCCAGAATAACATGTTGCTCCTGTGTAGACCTGAGAGCACACCGATCCAGTTTAGAGGATTTGATATATTCTTTAGAAACAGAACGATGAGTGGAGATCAAAGTACGAATACTTCGAGTAACAGCGTTTGGTCTTTTGTACAGGTTTTATGGGTTTAACAGAAGTGAATGGGTTTTATTTACTTGAACTCCTTCTGGAATATGTGCGGGGTAAGGAAAAAGTAGAAGAAGGTCTAACTAAATCACTAGCGAAGTAGGTGATGAAGAATAAGAAGACTCAGAAGTAGACATAATTAAGATAACTTGACTGACTCTCAAAGTGTTTTGACAATAACGGTGAAGACGGTTCCCTCTTACTCACACAAATAGACTCACTATTTATGACGCCAGCCGATTACTGATTTGTTTCGGAACGATTCAACCGATCGAACCAGTGATCCATTGAATCTTTTAGATCACCAGTTCGGTTTTGAAAACATTGCTCCTTAGTTCAAAAAGGATAACTTTGATATGATAAACAATAATTGTAATCATCTACACGAAGTCAGATTAAGATCTATGAATCCAGTTAATAAGGTTTAAAAATAAATATTTGTTGCATATTGTAAATGGTGGCAATGCACAGAAATAACATGCCACGACCAAGAATGCTTCCGAGTTCAACAAACAAGCTCTTGCGGTACATTTCACTTCAATCCCCGGCTAATGATTACAAAGTTAAATAGAAGTATAGAACAAAGCACATTAGTGTAGAGGAATGCCACCACCCGAATATTCAACCTCCTGAAAATAAACAAGAAAATCACTCATGTTAATGGAGGCTACAATGGAGTACCTGCAATGGAGACGATTTGAATTCCTGGGTCATAAAGAACCTTTATCCCAGACACGATGAATACAATTACACTACTATGGCAGAAATTTTGATGGCATAATTTTCATCATCTAAATTGCTGACATTACAATTTCAACAAAACAAATGATCGATTTCACTTGAGAGAGGGGGGGCTTAAGGGATGAGGATTGAGAAGGTAAGGAAGAAGAGTTGAACCTGAGCTGGGGGTAAGGAGGAAACCCAATCTGATGCGTGTGTGGGAAGAAGCCCCAATGTGTTAAGCTGCCAAATCAAAGAAATTGAATATAATTGCCAATATTTCTTGTATCAGAATTCCATTCCTCATGAAGAGACAAAACCCTTATAAATATACAACAGTTCTCACCTTCCAAACACCCAGTGCCAAGCCTCCCAAGTTAAGGGCAATGAACAGCAACTTAGGTCCCATAAGATCTACTTTACTGTCCTTGTATGGCTCAAAAACTGCAAAATCAAAGGGAACTTGGATGAATGAGCTTAGATAATATTTCAGATGTTTTGTAGACTCGCAAGTTGAATATCACATACAGCAGTAGTGAACTCTGACCATAAAATGAGCTATCGAGAGAAACAGTATAAAGATAGATTGACTTGCCAAAGACAGTTATTCTACAAAACTCTTTTACAAGACATTAGAACTTAAATTGAGATGCTAGGAAAGGATGATTCTGTGCATTATCAAGTACATGATGGGCCTTGTTATTCTATTTGTCTTACACACTTACATGGAAAGGAAATTGCACACAATATAATTCTAAATGACATGATTTCTTGCCAATCCCTGCAATTGTATTTCAACCACTAATATCACTTTACATAAAATAGTAGACGCAAAAGAGAGAATTAAAGTGTGGGCTGGAGCAAGGATGTCATTTTCTTCCCCTTTTTCTTATACTTCTCTCATTTAGTAAATTTGGTTTACTCTAGAGAATGAATATCAAGAAAAAGAAACAAGAAGTAGAGAACAAAGAGAAGTTTCATCATACTAATTGCTAACACTAGAAATAAAGATTAACATTGCACTTACCCTTTCCAACCCCTTGTAGAGCACTGATAGGCTGCCAGAGAGCTGAAAAAGTAATACCAATGCTAAAAAGATGCACCGTACTTCCCGCCATCCACATCATGAAGCCCATCATCATCAGATTCTTGAAAGGGGCTTGCGCCACTTCCCAAGCTTTCTGTTCATATCCAATAAAACTACTTCATTAATTAAAAATTCTTCAAAGTTCTAAGCACTTCCATCCCATTCGAAAAGCAAACCTTGCTTATAGTCGAAAATTTGAAATATTAAGCCGACTTTATTTAACCTAATTAGCAGGCTCAATGTGTCCATTCAACTCCCCCATTGCTTCCATCAAGACACCTCAAGTTCAACAAATTCAATGCTTTTTATATGCAAAATTGTAACTTCCTAAGCAATTCACCTTCAAACTCATCATTCATAACAAGCGAAACTCTAATCTCACACTGACTATAACGAAAAACATTCCTATTTTCCATCCCCCAATTACTTAAAAATCAAATCTTTTCCTCACTATTCTCAGCTAACAAACAAAAACCGATCCACCCCGGGAAAAAAAAAAGAAGAAAAAAAGTACCTGAGATTTCCAATTGGCTTCGGCATCTTTCTTTTGACGACTCAGTGTCGAATCATCCTAGTAAAAGTATTACAGATTAACCAGCGCCACAAAATTAAAATTCAGAATAAGTAAATTTTATAGAAAGAAAGAGAGACGAAGATATTTAGGGTTAAAAAATTCGAACCTGATCTTGAGAAGCGCGAGAGAAGCCAGGAGGATCAGCGATGTCGCGAGTGGATGGAGTCGTTGAATTGTCAGTGAAATCAACGGCCCATCTTCGCCCAGAACCCATCACTCCTTTGCCTTTTTCCATTGTTGTTGGATTTGAAGATCGATTGACACGATGATGATATATGATTCAATTTTGCTCTCTGATTTTTGTTTGCAGCTGTGGCTGGCACTGGCTTTAATTTCTTCTATTAATTGCTCTCCAAACAGAGCCTTAAATGAGTAGTCAAATTAAATTATTGTAATTTTTCTTTTCTTTTTTTTTATTAATTCCCAAAAATTAGATAAATAAATTATCTAATTATAGGTGGAAGGTTCTAGTCTTCTGTCTACCCATAATTATAAGAGTAATATTACAAAGATTAAAAAAAAAAATTGGTATAAAGAGAAGAGAAATCATCAAAGAATATATTAACTAAGAAATTCTGATAATGATACCGCAGATCTGTTGTTTTGATTAACCAATTATCGATTATTTGATCATGAATTCCAATTTGAATCAATAAATTTGGTCTATTTTCCACATTAATAGGAGTTCAGTTATATTTATGTTTTACAAATATGATATTTTCTAGGCATTTCTAATTAAATCAAGTGTTATTCATATTTTGGCATTTCTAATTTCAGCAGTTTTAGCCCATTTTGATTAACAAATGGCTAGAGAAATTTTCTAATTATGAATCGGGTATAGAACCAATGGGTGAAGCTTAGTTAAGATATTTAGGAAAATAAAAGTTATTTTGTCAGTGATATTATTTAATATTATAGTGGTTCCTTGTTACAAAATATAAATGTTAGATGGTTGTAGTGAAATTTTCATATTCCATTGATAATGAAGAGATAATCTCTAACAATAATAATAATAACAATAACAATAACAACCACAATAATAATTTATTACAAAGAGACAAATCTCTCACAATGTCAAAAAATAAATGTAATACGATTTAGTATCAATAATGAAGTGAATCATAAAGTCTACTTGAATTTTGAAGTGAAAACTAAACCTCATGATCTCCAATATGTTCTGTTGTTTCTGCCTACTAAGCTCAAATATAATAAAATCAATTACTGGTTGAGATAGATATTTATGGAGTTAACAAAATAAACGGTAAACATAAATATTATGGGATCAATAATCTTTTAAAAGGGAATTATTATATTTTATTAACTTGATGGAATTGATCATCTCATCCAGTAACTGATCTTATTATATTTATTTCAACAACAACAGAATATGTGTGAAAATCATGTGATTTAGTTTGTGTATTCAGTGAGTACGTTATTAAGTTTAGAATTCAATTATGGTTTTTATGATTTTACTACATTGTTGATACTAAATACTTTTGCATATATTTTGTTGACATTGTGAATTATTTGTCCCATTATGAAATTATCTTTGTACCACTAAATTTTTTTGACAATATCACTGCACTACCTAACTTTTCTAATTTGTATTAAGAAACTACTCAACCAAGCAATTTGATCGAAATACCCTTTTGACGTCATCGTACTCTTAGGCTATGTTTGGATTGCTGGAAGATGATGGTTTATAATGGAATTAAATGGAATGGAACGGAACGGAATGTAGTGAGATATATTATAATCTTGTTTGGGAAATGAGAGTTTTATAATGTAATGTTCCAAAATATTATTTAGTAAATAAATAGTAATGAAATGTAATGTAACTAAATATGTTTTAAAGACAATTGTACCATTTTAGATTCTAAAAGCAATAAAAGACAAATATTTTGATGTTATTTTTTCAAATGGTAAATTTATCTTCACAGGTGATGTTATTTTTTTAAGTTGCGTTCCATCTCCAACCCTCCGATTTGGGTGGCTCATTTTCAATGGTTCAATGCCTCTTTTGTTACACTCTCTTCCATCCATCCACTTCATTCCATCCTCTTTCCATCAATCCAAATAATGAATTTTAAATATTTTAAATTACATTTCACTTCATTTCATCATCTTCCATTAATCAAAATATAGCCTTAATATCGTTAACGGAAAAATGACTAGTTGAATTAAAACTAAAAGTGATATAGTGATATTACCAGAATTCCTTAAAAATGAACCGCATGTGATCATTGATAATTTCCCTAAAGATTTAATGCTACCTAGCATATGACAATCATTGATTACTATCGCATTAGTCCTAAATTTACAAGCTTAATAATTATCGTTACTAAATTTTATCAACATCTAATGATTGTGGTGATAAAGTTTGAATAACAATGATACATGCACAATTATATGTATTTAGAAAAGCAAATATGATTTTAAAAAAAAAAAAAAACGTACTAAATTATTTTTCAAATACACGTGCTTATGCAATTGATTATGTAAACATCATTTTTCAAAATCTCAGTGATAGAAGATCAATTTCTTAGTGGTAGTTTTGTAATAAAGATTTTCTTTGAGCTAGGCCCCGTCTGGCTTGCACAGAGGTCCGTTTTAGATTAGTAAGGTATTGTCTGTTTTGACAGTTTAAGGATTTGTTCATCGACCTAGATCATTGGTCCATCACAGATTTGTTATTGGTATGGGTTTAAGTCCACCCGAAAAACATATTATTAGTTAAGGGTGATCATCACTTATAATGACATCTCATCATTATTCACAAATGACGGGAGATATTACAATTTATCATCTGAGTCACAACGTCCTCGTTGACACCCTTCCAATTGGGAATTGATTTTGATACCATTTGTGATGACCCGACCCACTAGCAACATGTTTTGAGTGAACTTGGACATATGCTAATAACAAGACCCACTAGCAAGCTGATAAAGTAGATAATATCTTACTAATGGGTGGGATCATCACAATCATAATGTCAACTCTCCTTAAGAGATTAATTTACTGATTTAATTTCTTCTTAAATTTGGAGGTGATGGGTCAATGTTAAATTTGGTTTTTAATTTTGGCTAAAGGGTTTTTACATTATTGATGTAAATAAGGATGTAATCATGAATTTTGTTCAGTCGGTATACATTCAAAATATATTATAATTATTTTTAAAAATTTAAATTATTATTTGTAACACAATAATTATAATATTTATTTTATAATATTTTTATTACTCAATGGGAATTCATGTAATAACTATTATTTAGTCTGGGTAATCGATTTTTATGAAATCAAAATAACTAACTAAATTTCAAATAATTGCACTTTTATATTATAGACA